>JAVJIF010029350.1:0-79790 GCA_038442645.1 Agave tequilana | reverse complement strand
GATAGACGTACTTGAGATGCGTGGGTAAGGCTTTCAACTCTAAGAAAGGGGAAGGCTCAATAGAAGGAGAAGTCAAGTTTATGGGCTTTATATCTGATTGGTCGCTAATGTTGCATATTTAATATCATATGTCCATACTTATTATTGAATAAAAGTCTGCATTGTCCTACTTAATTGTTTGATTTATTTGCAGACCCAATCTTTAAGGAGTTGAAGAGAAATGAGCCCAAAGCCCACCAAAATTCTGAATTAAATAGAATTAATTTGCACTCACTAAATCAGGGCAAAATCAAGAGGTTGAAACCGGTTGAGAAGAATCCTCTCAGGATCGATCGGTTAAGGCCAAGAATCCAAGGCCATTTCTTCAAACTCTCGGAGCCAAACTGCAAAAACCAACTCCAGATAAAGTCAGAGGGAGAAACCGGGGGGAGACCCACCAACAGGGTGTGGCCACCTGGCCACACCCTTGCCGCGAAAACGCGGAAAGCTGCGTTTCCGCGGCAATCTTTGGGAGTTAGGGGGAAGTTTGCTCCCCGACCTCCCTGGGATCTTGGTGTTGGGTTTATGCCTATAAAAGGCCAGTATCTGCGCTGATGAAAATTGGAGGCCAATGCAGATTAAGATTTAGCCTAGTTTTCATTCTTTGTAGTTTAGGTTTTTTTTATGTAATGTAATTGTAGTAACTTAGGGTAGAAGAAGATTCATGTAAGTAAGAGAGAGAGGCTGACGTTGAGAGTGACACCGATGTACCCTCCTCCTTTCTTTCATTGTCTCAGCAAGTAATAAAGGTAAATGCTTTGTTTGTTTCTATTGTGCTTTACTTTACATTGTTTTGCTTTCCTCTTCCTCTTCTACTTTACCTTGGTTGTATTTGTTGAGTTTACAAGTGAATTCTAAAGCGAGTACAACTAAGCTACGTGAGAGCCAGCGATAGTTCATGAAGACGTTCTCCTCTTCCAAGCTCCGCATCACTTCGTTCTTCGTATGCTTGACGATATAATGTGCACGGGGACTGAGCTCGAGTTATGATCTATGCGTTGAACGCCTCCGAAGCAAAAAGGTAGAACTTGCAAAAGGTTTCCAAGTAAGTCATCAATCAACCTAGGTAAGTATTTCTTCACTTTTCTTCTTTCTTTTCTTTTATTTCTTTAGTATAGATCACCACCTCCTCCAACTCTTTCTTCTCCACTTCATTGTACATAGTCGCTTTTATTGTTTTCTGATTTTCTACCTTCTTCATCTCTCATTTTCTTCTAACTTTAATATAACTTTCTTTTTCATTTTCATAACTTTAAAAACAGAGAAGAATCTTGTTTGGTTTTCATAACGATTTCAATAAAGAACTGTAACGCTTCCATCGCAAACCCTCCTTGTGGATCACGACCCGCATAGCCACTTGCTATAGCGGTAAGAATTAAGCACTTGCACATCTCTTTTTAAGTTCTATAATCTCGTATTTTTTGTGCAGGTCAGTCTCAATCAAATTTTGGCGCCGTTGCCGGGGAGGGTAACATGTTGAAATCTGAATTTTTTTGAAAATTTTTTAGAACTAAACGAATTTTCTTCTCTGTTGCAGGTTACAGGGCAAGCAAAGCAGGAAAATAAGTTTTCAGTGAAATACAAGTGGCCTTGGGCCTCTGCTCTAGAAAGCAGAAACCAAGGGCCTCTGAATTGCCGCGTTTCCACGGCAAAAGCCGCGGATCCGCGGCAAGGAAGAGTTGACTACTAACAGCTTTTTGCAGGGCTGCTTAGTTTGCAAATTTTAGTTTTCTGCAATTCTTTATTTCCTATATGCCATCACATAAGCCTGCTAAATAATCAACAGTAAAACGTTTGTTGCAAAAGTTAAAAATTGAGTAGACGTTTGCATTTTAGGCACGCGTTCTTTTCAATTCCTTTATCTTTACTGTTGAAGAGTGCTGGAGCAAGGTACGTTTGCATTGCATGTAGAATAGGAATCATCTCTTGCTTGATTTTCATGCTTTGAGTGAATCTTATTACATATCTTGTACACTTCACAAACTTATTTTAAGGGCATTAACCCAATAACAAGATAAGATGGGGATTTAATCACCCTTCCTTAGCCCAAAAATTAGAATCAAGCACTCACTAACCCAAGCCTAACTTAAAATGAGTAGACGTTGGCCCTAGGGACATCTCGGACTCAATTAGGAGATTATCCTAAGGGGGAAAAGGTGTTGGAACTTGACTCTTGCCAAATCAGTGTCTAGGAAAGGGATTAAGGGCCGAAAGCCCGAAGGTTGGTGGTTATTAATTAAGGAACGTCTTTTGACGGAAAATCTCCCACCAACCTTGCCCTGACCTGGCTGATTAGCTTGTGGTCAAAGTCTACATTAAATCTCCCGTGGACAGTCTAACCAGTTAGGAGTCGTCTAGGTCTAGGTCTACCCTAACTTAGGATAGAATTATTCTTTGGTTTATTTGTTTTTTTTTCTTTCTTTTTGTTTGTATTCCATTGTGTGATATGGCTTATAATAAATTTTTCCAACTATAATAATAATCCATATTACACATCAAACTCTTTTTCGGATATTACCAACCCGGCATATCATGACTTTAACCAACCTAGTGTGCCGGATTGGTCTTATCCGAATCAATATAACCCATACCCCCATCTAATAACTATAATTCCCATAATGATTTCAACTCTTCACCGAGTCAGTGGGGATTCACCCCCTAGCATAATTTCCAACCACCTTGTCCTTCTTCCACCTAGTCCACAATATTTTCAAGATTCATACTCAGTTTCACCCGTTCAAAATAGGAAACCATCAATTTTGGAAAGGAGTATGCGTGAGTCCAAACAACAATCACAAAATCTGATGGACTCACAATTTCACTACCACTTCCAAAACAACTCTTCATCTTTTCAACAAGACAATGAACCCATCAACTATGAAAAGATGCTTGAAGCTATGACTCATGCTCAAAATACTAGAAATCGTGACATAGATATGATGGCCGAATCTCTACGTTCCCACCGTCCTGATGTCACTTACCAATCTGTTAGAGCCGAAGAGTCATGTTATTTTGGAAATCAAGATTCTATTTCAGAACAACCATTTGAACTTGCCCAAACTCCAATTTTGAAAAAGATATTGACAGTTTAGCAAGTTAACCTTTTCCTGAAATAGAACTTGAAAATGAATATGATCCTGAATCCCAACTTAGTGATTCAATTCTACTTCCTGATTCGATTATGACTCCGGTATCTTCACCTGATTTCGATCTTTCCCGGAGTCAACATTGGATCCTGTACCAATTCATAATGAAATTGAATCACCCATCTTTGAGGATCATATTGAACTTGACCAATTATACACTTTTGAAGATCCTATTGACAAATTGGCAAGTTCTCAATTTTTGATATTGAACTCAATGAGATATGTGACCTAGATTCCCAAATCTGTGATCCAGTTCAACTTTCTGAATCAATATTGACTCCTGTTGTGTTACCAAACTTGAGTAATATTTAGAGTCAGTTTTGATTCCTCCACTATCATTCCTGAACTGGAATCACTCAAATTAGGTCACATCTCATTGTTAGAAAATACATGTGGACTAGAGTTTCAACTTCTTGACTTGGACCCGCTTCCTGAACCAATTTCGACTCCTGAACCTTTACTTGACTTAAGTCACCTTCCTGAGTCGGTATTAGTTCCTGTCCTTCCTGAGTCTAAGTCAACCGTTCTATCATTTCATACTCCATTCTGGGACGAGGTGGTTGATAAATTTGACTCCGAAATTAGTTATGGAATATGGACATTAGATGATGTTAAATGTTTAATAAAAATTCTTCATGGATTTATCTTTTAATGGGTTATATTAAAGATACTTCTGGTGGGTTCCTCCGAGACCCAAGAAAAGTTGATTGGGCCGCGTTTCGTGGACCAATCAGACCACCACCGAACCACCACCTTAAGGTAAACACTTTCCTTCCCTGTCGTCTTTTCATGCATCTATGCATTAATTCATACATTGAGGACAATGCATGAGATAGGTGTGGGGGAGGGTCTAACATAACTTTTCTTTTTGTTAAAAAAAAAATTAACATTTTTCTTTACTTTTAAAACTTTTTGAAAATAGAAACAATATTTTGACTTATTTTGTAAGAAATTAAGTTAATTTTAAGGAATAGGAAAATCCAAATTAGGATTTCTTATACTTGGTCAAAATAAGATTATTTGTTTGATTTTTAGAGTTAGGAAGATAATTTGTCAAAGTAATTTGGTCTTGATCTTTACCTTGATGAAATATGCACACTTCATACACTTACACACTTAGGGTTCAAAAACAAAGATTCTTATGCCTTATTAAAAAAAAACAAGTCTAATTATTGATTAGCTAGGTGCTTTGGCCTAAGCAAGCCTTAGCATTTATGCGAAAGATGATTAGATAAGTTTGAAAAGAAAAATCCTCTGATTAAGCTGGGTATTTGTGCCTAATAAAGCATAAGTATTCACGCCTAAAAGAGGTTTATATAAAAATTCTTAGTTTTTGTGGCCTTGTTTGCTCGAGTCCTTAAGTCCTTTGGGGTGTTTTCTCCTGGTGCCCTAAGACCGTTTGGTTTGGGAGTCATCGATTAGAGGCTCGTTACATGGGCAGATTAGAAAGCCTAAAAGAACTAAGGAATAATACCACCCAAAAAAAAAAGGTATATATAAATAAATAAGGCATAAGAGTTAGAGTTAATGAACTCTTAGTCAAAATTTTCGCATTCACAAGGTGCATATGACTTAGGGTAAAGTAATAAACTAGATGAGAAGTACAATTTGACTCCTTACTTTGATTGACAACAAATTTTTGAATAGAGACTAAGTTTAGGAATGAAAAATTCGGTTTTCCTATAACTTATAGATTGCTTAGATCTTACAATCATATTTCAAATATTTTTCTCTTTCAAAATGCTTTTCGAAAATACTAACTCTTTATTTCTCTTTCTTTATGGATTTTGTGGGTGTAATCCGCTGAAAACCCTCACGAGACAAAACTCGTCCTCTAGGGGAAACCTAGAGGTTTAACGGCTTATTGCACATGCTCAGTGCAATCGCGTGACCTGCGAAAGTGGTCTAATAATTCTTAGTATAGTTGTTTTGCTCGAGGACGAGTAAAAGATAGGTATGGGGGTGTGATTGATCGCTAATGTTGCATATTTAATATCATATGTCCATACTTATTATTGAATAAAAGCCTGCATTGTCCTAATTAATTGTTTGATTTATTTGCAGGCCCAATCTTTAAGGAGTTGAAGAGAAATGAGCCCAAAGCCCACCAAAATTCTGAATTAAATCAGAATTAATTCGCACTCACTAAATCAGGGCAAAATCAAGAGGTTGAAACCGGTTGAGAAGAATCCTCTCAGGATCGATCGGTTAAAGCTAAAAATCCAAGGCCATTTCTTCAAAATCTCGGAGCCAAACTGCAAAACCAGCTCCAGATAAAGTCAGAGGGAGAAACCGGGTAGACCCACCAACAGGGTGTGGCCAGGTGGCCACACCCTTGTCGCGGAAACGCGGCAAAAGCCGCGTTTCCGCCGCAATCTTGGGGAGTTAGGAGGAGCGTTTGCTCCCCCGACCTCCCCGGGATCTTGGTTGTTGGGTTTATGCCTATGAAAGGTCAGTATCTGCGCTGAAAATTGGAGGCCAATGCAGATTAAGATTTAGCCTAGTTTTCATTCTTTATAGTTTAGGTTTTTATTCTTATATAACTTGTATGTAACTTAGGGTAGAAGAAGATTCATGTAAGTAAGAGAGAGAGGCTGACGTTGAGAGTGACACCGATGTACCCTCCTCCTTTCTTTCATTGTCTCAGCAAGTAATAAAGGTAAATGCTTTGTTTGTTTTCTATTGTGCTTTACTTTACATTTGTTTTGCTTTCCTCTTCCTCTTCTACTTTACCTTGGTTATTTGTTGAGTTTACAAGTGAATTCTAAAGCGAGTACAACTAAGCTACGTGAGAGCTAGCGATAGTTCATGAAGACGTTCTCCTCTTCCAAGCTCCGCATCACTTCGTTCTTCGTATGCTTGATGATATAATGTGCACGGGGACTGAGCTCGAGTTTATGATCTATGCGTTGAACGCCTCCGAAGCAAAAAGGTAGAACTTGCAAAAGGTTTCCAAGTAAGTCATCAATCAACTAGGTAAGTATTTCTTCACTTTTCTTTCTTTCTTTTCTTTTATTTCTTTAGTATAGATCACCACCTCCTCCAACTCTTTCTTCTCCACTTCATTGTACATAGTCGCTTTTATTGTTTTCTGATTTTCCACCTTCTTCATCTCTCATTTTCTTCTAACTTTAATATAACTTTCTTTTTCATTTTCATAACTTTAAAAACAGAGAAGAATCTTCGTTTGGTTTTCATAACGATTTCAATAAAGAACTGTAACGCTTCCATCGCAAACCCTCCTTGTGGATCACGACCCGCATAGCCACTTGCTATAGCGGTAAGAATTGAGCACTTGCACATTCTTTTTTAAGTTCTATAATCTCGTATTTTTTGTGCAGGTCAGCCTCAATCAATATCTGGTTAATAGGGTTTGAGGCCCAATTCACAGCAGACTTGACAATCTGATCAAGATAACATCGTTGCTAAAGATTCAAGGTAAGCATTTGGTCAAAGGAGGTAAGTATTTTCTTTGGTTTCTTCTTTTCTATTAATGCTTTAGATGAAATCACTTCCAATCATCAACTTTTTTCTTTACTCTTTTCATTTGTTTCTTTAACTAAGTTTACTAAATTTTCAAAATCACCATCTCCTTCTATCTACCATCTTCACAAATTAACATAGCTTTTTTCTCTTTTCTTTCTAAAGAACAAAGAAGACTATTAACCATCTTTAGTGAACTAAAAGAACTAAAAGAGAATACTAAAAGCTTCCATCGCCTCCTTGTGGATTACAACCCGCATATTCACTTGCTATAGCAGTAGAATTAAGTACCTAGCGCTATCTATTATATATTCTGAAATTTTTTATTTCCTATGTGCAGGTTTTATTTGATCATAACCTATTGCGTGAATTATTAAAAATGGTTTGACTTTCATACTAGGCATTTGTCTAATTTCATTTAATTTCAATTACTATTGAAGAGTGCTAGAGACAAGGTATGCATGCATAGCATCTACCTTAGGAAACATTCTTGGGTGATCTTATTTCTTTTGACTGTTACTTTTTACTATTTTCTTACACACTTGTAGGAAAACATCTTAAGGGCAAAACTCAATACAAGATAAGGTGGGAGAGTCATTACCCTTCCTTAACCCAAAAATTATCTCCATCGCACTCACATCTTAAGCCTAACATTAAAATTTGAATATACGTTGGCCTTATGGACATCTCAGACTCACTAGAAGATTGACCTCGGGGGAAATTGTTAGAGTTTGACTCTAGTCAAATTAGTGTCAAAAGTTAGGGATTAAGAGACAAGACCTCGAAAACCAGTGGTCTGGTATAATTAAGGCCTGTTGCTCTACACGAATATCTCCCACTGTATTTTGGAGCTATCTGGCCGATGAACTTGTGATCAGGCTGCTGCAATATACCTCCCATGGACAGTCAACTAGTTAGGAGTTGTCTAGGTCTAAGTCTACCTTAGAATATACTTTGTTGATTTTTGTTTTTGTCTGATTGGTGATCTTGTTTGTGGTATTGATTATGCATGCAAGTATGGTCCAATTACATATAGGTTAACCAAAAATAGTTCACCACCAAAATCAGATTCATTTATGGCTCAACTATCATCTTTGAAAGATATGTTCTATTCCATTAGGACATCCCTTCCATATTGCACTCGGCTTCTGAAGCCGGTGGCAACAACAACTTTGTACTCAAGCCTCAATACATTAACACTATTCTCAAGTTTCATGGTTAAGAGTCTGAGGATGGGTACTTTTTTACGAGAGATTTGAGAAAGTATGTCTTATAATGAGAGCACCCCAGCTCGGAGACGATGCTGTTAGGTTGTGTTTCGCTCTTTTTTCTTTAAGGACCTAATCAAGAAATGACTTTATAGTTTGGCGGCAGATTCTGTCATATCGTAGGATGATTTCGTCAAGATTTTCTTGAAGAAATTCTACCATATCCATAAAATCACCCTCGTTAGGAAGAACATAATGTAATTCAAGTAAGAACATAGTCAACTTTTTTGGAGGTACTTTGAACTTTCAAAGACCTTTTTCCCAATGCCCTCACCACAGTATAGAGAAGTTGCGGCAATGCTAAATTCTCTATGATGGTTTAGATTACCAAACTAAAACTCTCTTAAAAATCATATGTCAAGGGGAATTCTTGTACAAGAATGAAAACCAATGTGGAATTATTGAGGATCTACTTGAGAAAACCATCCAATGGGACCCAACTCTAGAAAAGTCTAAGAATACAAATACTATCTCTTCAAAAGGAGGTCTCCATTCCATAAAATCATCAATAGCTGTCGAGACTAAAATTGCTAGCCTAATGAGAAGACTGAAAACCTAGAAACCAAGGAGCCAACTCCAGTAATCAAGTCATCCCAAACCAAATCCTAATTTTAGGTTGTACATACTGTTAAGCCATGAGCCATGTGTTTAAAGAGTTTCTTATTTTTCATTCCCAACAAATGTTGCCTGAGCATATGTATGTGGCATACTCAAGACTCCACAACAATCCCTTCTCTCAAATGTACAATTATGGCTAGAGTAATCACCGAATTTCTCATGAAGCCAAAACAACAATGACCATCGTAGATCCAATTTTTCCAATAATTTTCAACCTACCAATTATTAAGAGGATTTCCCCAACCAAGTTCCATACTCTTCATTCCAAAATCCTCTAGCTTAAAAGAAATTGAACGATTTGGAGAAAAGTACGAAAACTCTCATTAAGTCTCAAACATCCTTCACGCAAAACACGGAACAGTTGTTGAGCAACCACACACAAACCATATCTAGGTTAGAGATTCAGATGAGTCAGCTAGCTAGATCACTAAGTAAAAGACCCAAGGGAACTCTGCCTAGTCAGTCGTTTACAAACCCTAGAAACTCTAATCAAGCTCATGTGGCTCAGGATTCTCAGATTAATCAGTGTAATACTCTCTTAGGCCAGGGAAACAAGTTTACAACATAGTGTCGATGCCATCCACTCCTATTCAGCCTAACCCAACACAAGCATCCACTTCTTATAACTCCGATTATTTTGATTCTAACAAGTCTGAAAAAGACGAGTCAACCGATCAGGTGCATAAGCCTATAGTATCATTCCCAAATAAACTTAAGAATAATAATAAACAAGTTGCACAATGGAGAAAATACTTGAGATGTTTAATCAAGTGAAGATAAATGTGCCCCTTTTTCATACGATCCAACAAGTCCCTTTCTATGCCAAATTCTTTAAGGACATGTGCACCAAGAAAAGAAATACGAATGTTCCTAAGAAAGTTTTCCTAACCACTAATATTAGTGAGCTACTGTCAGGCTTGATCCTGTCAAGTACAAGGATCTGAGTTGTCTTACCATTGCTTGCACTATAGGACGGACTGAATCAGTCGTGCACTCCTTGATTTGGAAGCAAGTATCAACTTGTTACCCTTCTCAGTATCCTAACAACTCGGGTTGGGCAATCTTTGTCCAACCCGAGTCACCATCCAATTGGCTGACCGGTCAGTGAAAGTTTTCAAGAATAAATTACTGAAGTTCTCATTCGGATAGGGGAGTTTATCTACCCAGTAGATTTTATTGTTCTTGAGAGCCAACCTGTATCCAATTCTAGGGATCAAACTCTAGTCATTCTAAGGCATTTGTTCCTTGCTACAGCTAATGCGATCATCAATTATAGGAACGGATCTATGAGGTTAACCTTTGGAGATCTGACTAAAGAAGTTAATATCTTTAACCTAGGAAAATAACCCTGTGATGTAGAAGATCAAACATTTAAAGTGAACCTCATTGAGACCATGACGAGTGAGTACAGTGAAGAATTAGAGTTAGAAGCTTAGTGTGAGTTCGAGTTGAAATCTGAAGATTTTAACCTTGATCAAATTGTTGATTATATTGTAAATTGGGCATCAAGCTCGATAGTCAAGAGCAAACAAACTTGACTCCTTCCTCCATTGAATCTTCCTCTTTCTTAGAATTGAAAGCATTGCCTAAACATCTCAAGTACGTCTACTTAAGCGGGCAAGAGAATCTTCCAGTCATCATCGCATCCAATCTAACTGCAGGGCAAGAAGAGTGTCGCATGTCGGTTCTTAGGAAGCATAGAGAAGCTATTGGTTTGGACCATGATTAACAATAAGGGGTTGAGTCCAGCTATAGTTAAATATCACATTCATTTAAATGAAGAGGAGACATCAAAGTGGGACCCGCTGCGTAGGTTAAACCCTATAATCAAGAGGTTGTTCATGCTGAAATTTTGAAACTCTTAGATAATGACATCATTTATCTCATTTTTGATAGCCAATTCCAAAAAAATCCAGTTTCACCGTGGTAGAGAATGAGAACAAAGAGTTAGCACAAACATGACTCCCTACCAAAATTCGGATTGGAATTGACTATAACAAGTTAAATGCTGTCACTCATAAGGACCACTCATCTCTTCCCTTCATTGATCAAATGCTTGAACGTTTAGCTAACCACGATTTTTATTATTTCTTGGACAGTTACTCAGGCTATAATCAGATTCTTTTAGCTCCAGAGGACTAAGAGAAAATCTCATTCACTTGTCCATTTAGGACCTTTGCCTATTGTTGAATATCTTTTGGTTTGTGCAATGCCCCTGCAACGTTTCAACGTTGCAAGCTAAGTTTATTTTTTGACATGATTGAATGGTTCCTCGAAATTTTCATAGATAATTTCTCCATCTATAGAGATTTATTCAATCAGACTCTCACTATCTAGAAATTGTCCTCCAGAGATGTGCTGAAAAGAATTTAACCTAAATTGAGAGAAGTGTCACTTCATGGTAAGACATAAAATTATGTTTGGTCGGAAAGGGTTGAAGTAGGTAAAGTAAAGATTGATATCATTATTAAGCTTTCTACGCCTAAATGTATGAAAGATATACGATCCTTCTTAGAACATGACGGGTTCTATCGTAGGTTTATTAAGAACTTTAGTAAGATTGCAAGAATCATGACCAACCTTTTAGCTAAGGACGCGCCCTTCAATTTTGATAATAGATGTCTTAATATTTGGGATAAGCTTAAGAAAGAGCTAATTTCTGCACCAATCATTTCTACCCCAGATTGGTCAAAGTCATTCGAGATTATGTGTGATGCTTCAAATTTTGTTGTTGGCGCTGTTTTAGGACAGCGCATCGATAACAAGCAACACGTGATTTACTTCTTCAGTAGGATTCTCAATGATGACTAAATGAGATGCACTACAACCGAGAAGGATTTTTTGGCTATAGTGTTTATCTTAGAGAAATTTTGTCCATACCTACTTGGGTCAAAAATTACCATCTTCACGAATCATTCTGCACTTAGATACCTCATGCTTAAGAAAGATGCCGAGCCCCGGCTCATTCGTTGGATCCTCCTTCTTCAAGAATTTGATCTCGAGATTCGAGACAAAAGGGCGTAGATAATGTTATCACCGTTCATCTTCCACGTATCCCTAACGCTCCTCAATGAATTGCCGATAAATGACAACTTTCCCAATGAACAACTCTTAGTTGCCTTTAAAGAAATCATGATTTGCTAACATAGTCAATTACTTAGTCACAAACCAAACACCTCTCATTGGATGAAACAAGATGTCCACCAGTTCTTATCTGAAGTCAGGTATTGCTTTGGGAGAAAGCTTATCTTTTTAAGTATTATTCTGACCAAATCATTAGGAGATGTATCTCTGATAAGGAAGTACAGAGTGTTCTTTTCTTCTGTCATGAGTTTGCATGCAGTGGATACTTTGGTCCCCGCAAAATTGTTGAAAAAGTGTTACAAAGTGGGTTTTATTGACCCACTTTGCTCAAAGATGTCTTTGAATTCTGCAAGACGTACCCAAGATGTCAAATGGTAGTTAAGATCTCGAAATGTAATGCCTCTCAACTTAATTCTAAAAAAAAATTGTTTGATGTTTGGGATATTGACTTTATGAGTCTTTTTCTTAGTTCATTTGGGAACCAATACATCTTCGCTCTTGTGGACTATGTGTGCAAGTGGGTTGAAGCCATTCCTAGCGAGATGAATGATAACAAAGTTGTTGTCAAATTCTTAAAAAAGAACATTTTCTCGCTCTTCGGAACCCTTCGAGCTATCATCAGCGATAATGGCACTCATTTCTGCAATAGATCTCTTGAAGCTCTTATGTAGAAATTGCCATAATATACAAATTGTCCACACCATTTCATCCTCAAACAAGTGGGCATGTAAAGTCTCTAATAGACAAATCAAAGTTATATTGGAGAAGATTGTGCGTCAAAACAAGAAAATTATTCTACCACAAACTGGTAGATGCCTTATGGGCCTATGAGACCGCTGTCAAAACGATTTTACGGATGTCTCCCTACAAGTTAGTGTTTGAAAAAGCTTGCCACCTACCGTTAAACTTGAGCACCAGGCCTTATGCGTAATTAAGTAATTAAATTTTGATCTAGATAAAGTCAGCAAGTTTCAGAAATTGCAGATTTTCAAACTTGAGGAGCTGATAAACGAGGCCTATGAAAATGCATAAATCACGAAAATAAGGGTTAAGGTCTTTCATGATAAGTTTATCATACGGAAAATTTTTATTCCCAGACAAAAAGACCTACTTTATAATTCTAGACTTCATCTTTTTTCAGAAAAGTTGAAATCAAGATGGACTGAGCTATTCATTGTGAAAACTGTGTTTTCACACGGTGCCATAAAGATCTGCGACCCCAAGAACGGGAATGACTTTAAGGTCAAATGTCAACGTCTTAAATCGTTATTGGAATCGGTGCTGGTAAATGAAACAGCGATGGGTATATTTGACCCAATGTATCGTAAACATCACCTCTTCTATATTTTATTTTATGTATCTATACATTTTATTTATTCATTAGGGACAATGCATGAGATAGCTATGGGGGAGGAGCACAAACATTTAACATGATTTTCATTTTCTTAAAAAAAGACTTTTTAAAATGGGAAACAATATTTTGATCAATTTTTGTAGAAAATTAAGATAATCTTAAGAATTAGAGGAATCAGAATTAGAATTTCTTAATACTTAGTCAAAATAAGATTATTTGCTTGATTTCTAGATATAAAAAGAAAAATTGAAAAAAATAATTTTGTCTTAATTTTTACCTTGATGAAATATGCATTTTATACACTTACACACTTAGGATTCAAAACAAAGATTGTTACGCCTTATAAAATAAAAAGAATATATATATATATAATTCTACGATTAAGCTAGCAATTGTGCCTCATAAAGAATAAATATTCACACCTAAAAGTGATCAACATCATCAATTAAAATAACATAGCTTTGAGGCCTTACTTACTTGAGTCCTTAAGTCCTAGGGGTATTTTCTCACCAGGTGCCCTAAGACCGTCTAGTTTGGGAGTCACCGACTAAAGGTTTGTTACATGGGTGAATAAAAAGGCTAATAAGCCTAAAAGATAAATATCATTATAATAAAAAATAATAAGGCATAAGAGTTAGAGTTGAAGAATTCTGAGCAAAATTTTCATGACTACAAGGTGCATATGATTTATGGTAAAATAATAAATTAGGTGAGAAAATATAATTTTAGTCCTTACTTTTAATGATTACAAGTTTTTGAATAAAGACTAAGTTTAGAAATGAACAATTTGGTGAATTTTTGACTTATAGATTACTTAAGTTTTTTGTAAAAGTTTGTCAAATATTTCTCTTTTAAAAAGGAATTTTCAAAAATACTAGTAATCTTTCGATTTTTGGATTTTATGGGTGTAATCTACTGAAAATCCTCAGGAGACTATAATTCCTCTTCTAGGAAAAACTCAAAGATTTAAAGGCTTCCTGAACATGCTCAATGCAAAAGGGTGACCAACGAAAGTGGCTCAATAATCTTTTAGTCTTTTGATTTTGCTCGAGGATGAGCAAAAGATAAGTATGGGGGTGTGATTATTCACAGTATTGCATATTTATATCATACTTTCATATTTATTATTATTTAAAACTCTGCTATTTAATCAGTTTAATGTTTAATGGTGTGCATGTGTAATTAATAGAGAAAGAGAAAAAATGGTTAAATTTATCCTAATTAATAAATTAAAGAGAAGAATATTTAGCCAAAACAATCAACGAAGATTTACTTGAAATCAGAGGTTTGAAAGAAATCTTATCAAAAGAAATAGAGGCAACAAAATGAGACAATCCACGCTGCAAAAGATCTGGTCTAAAGGTCAGGTCATTGCCACAAAACGCGGCAAATACCGCGTTTCCGCTGGCATGGGCCAGCGATTTGCTCCTATCTTTATCTATTCATCTTCTCTTATAAATAAAGCACCATTTTGAGCAGAGAGACGTACAGAAAAGATCTAAGTTTACTTTCATTTTTTAGATTAAGATTATTGTTAGATAATTGTTAATCAGTTGTAATCTTCATTTGCTGTTTTCTTTATTCAGTTCTACCTTAGTCCAGCAAAAGAAAGAGAAAGGGTGTTGTAATTTAAATTTAAGTGATATAAATAAAAATTCAATAGACTTTTCTTCATCTCGATTCTCCAATATGTTGTGCTTCAATTCATTTTCTTGCTTTATTTCTTTAATGGGTAATAAATGGTTTCTTTGAGCTCGCTAATCTCTCACTTCTGCTTTAACTTCTTTTTGATTGATTTTGAAAACCCACTTGAATTATATGAATGCCAAAATTAAGCTTTGCATTTGCAAGTGCTCTTGAAGGCACATGAGAATGGGTCTTAGACTTTGACACTTGCTTTAAACAAAGTATTTTTTAAAATCATTTTTATTCCATACTTGCTCCTTTGCTTGATGGTTTAACATTATATTTTCAAAAATTGTGTTAAGAAGAAGTTAACATTTTAAAAGTTCATCTTATTTGTTTTACTTGAACGCTTCAAAGATTAAACTTTATCTGCGATCAAAGTGAGGCACTAAAACCTTCTTTAGAAGAGTAAGTAGTTGAGTAGAAGATTAGTGAGCCTGATTTTTTTTTTATTTCTAAAAATAAATCTATTTTTCCTCCAACTAAGTTTTCTTTGAATTCATCTCTTCTAAAATCTTTCCTTATTTTCAAGTTTTCCTTAACTCAATCAAAACTAATTCATCTTCTTTTCTTTAAAAAAACAGAAACTCAACTTGTTTTCTAAACAAAAACACCAAAAATCTTGCATCGCATCTCTGCTCATGGACGCGACCCATTAGCCCTAGGCTATAGGTATTTTTAATCCAGTCACTACATGATTTTTTATTTTAATTTCTTTACTCAATTTGGTGTATTTGAAATTGCTCGGTGAACTCCGAATAATGAAGAGCTTTGTAAAAGCTCTCCCAAAACTCATGCATAACATAAAATATATAGATATTCAATGTGAGCTTGTAGATACCAAATAAATCGTGAATATAAAACACATATATGTAAAAGCATATAATCACATGTATATATAAACTCCAAATATCTCTCACCCTTTTTGTTAATTCATCAATAAAGGGGTAAAGAAAATATGATAAATGTATATGTATTATAAATCTATGAAGAAGAGAGACAATAAGTTAACCCCCTACATACATACATTACATGAAGAAGAGATGACTAAATTCTAACCCACATAAGTATAATATACAATGTGTAGATGAAGATGTTGAGCTTTCCTTACACATGTATACGATATGGAGAGAAGGCATAAAGTTATACAATACACTCATCATAAATTTATATGGAGAGAAGGCATAAAGTTAAGTTCCTTTGCATATAGGCAATATATATCAAAAATAAATTTTGAAAATAATTAAAATTTTAGTTTTCTAAATCAATTGAAAGGATAACAATTAAAAGTTGAAAACAATTTTGAAACCACCTTATATACCAATTTGCAAAATAATTTTGATACCAATTGAAAGCTTAAATATGATATAATAGAATAGAAAAGGAAAGCCCATGATACCAAATTTAAAGTAATATAAGCTTAGCAAGAAACAACTGTGCTATAAAAATACGTATTGACATTGTTAAACATGCACTACCAAACAGATATATGTATGATATCAATTGAAAAATGAGATATATACATATTTAAAAAAATGAGTATACAAAAATCACATCATGTGAATTATGTGTATAATTTATTGAAATCACCAACTTATATGCATATGTCAAAGGAATAGTCATTTAAGCATATATTAGGCATGATCATCCAATCATTCTCCCCTTAAGGGTATATATTTTCAAAAATAATGATTTGAAAATAGTTGAGTATATATTGAAAATACTACCGAGTGAAGAATAAAAGAACTAATTTAAAATAGTTTTGAAAACTAGTTCAAAATTTTTTAAATATGATCAAATCATATATCTCATGAAACGTGCTTATTACACAAAAATTGTCACTCAAAATCTATATAGCATATATACATACACTCATGAATATAAAAGCATGACTAAACAAAATATAGAGTGTATAAGAATCATGTGAATAGTACATTCATGAAAACAATAATGCTCTAAATAACTCATCAAAACTCAAATGAAATTCTTTTTAGAATTTGACATATTTAAACTAGATTTGTAAAACATGAAAATACAAATCAAGAAATTCTTTATATAACATAATATCAAGATTAATGGAGGCAATAAACTCAAATTATCAAAATATATCCACCAAAAAGATATTCAAGAAGCACATAGAAGATATAAGATAAACTTTAAGATATATATAAATTTTATCAAAGCTAAAGCATACATATATATCCAAACATAAATTAAGTACACAATAGGTTATATAGCATATAAATCAAATGTCTCAAGGATATTTTATGTATATCATATAGTTTTAACAAGATTTATGAATTCACGAAGCTAAACTAAATAAAAATAATTTCATAAGAGATTAAACATTAATCTCAAGAAATTTAATCAAAAACTATGACAAAACAAAATTTGCATTTTAAAAAGAGAGTATATGTATAAATATAAGAATCATCAAAACTAGGATATATACATATAACAAAGTAATAATTGGATACACAAAAAACATGAATCATGTTAGTCACAAAATCCAAGGTATAAATCAAAAACTATACAAGTATATCACAAATTCTAATAAGATTGCATTCAAACATATAATCAAAATATTCAAAAATGATACGCTAAAAAATTATTCAATCTAAAGTATTTAAAAACATGTTCATGAAGGATACAGATAGTTACCAAACCGATAGAACTAATCTCCATTCTTTCAAACTAGGTGGTCCTCCCTTGATAGTGATGACCTCCTTTCTCTTCATAGGGTACTCAGCTAATGGCTCTTCAGCCTGGTTCTTCTTCACAACCTGTTGAACTTCATTAAAAATAAAGGAGATACTAAAGAAGATGAAGAAGAAGATGACAATAGCGAAGAAGACGAGTATCGGTTGGTCAGTCGTTATTAGTTTTATTATTTCTCACCTTTTTGATGTATGATAAAAAGAGGGAGAATTATTATGAGTCATATATGAATAATATTTTTTTAGTTGCTATGAACAATGTTTAATGGCATGTAATAACTTTAATTTGGAATATTGCAGTTGCTTTGAATATTCCACTTGCTTATCCTTATCAAGTTGTTTGCTTTTGTTTGGCAAAATATATCTGTTAAGTTGTGTTGATTGGATAGATATATTATTTATGTTTTACCATGAGCAATGCTTTATTATGAATTGTTTGGCTCAATATATCTATTAGTTGTGCTGATTAGATAGATATATTACTTGTGCTTAACCTGAGTTATACTATATCATGAATTATACTTCATATTCTTATATCTATGATTCATGCATAATTTCAGGGGGGAGTTTTTTTATAAGTTACTTATCATAACTCATGAGTTTTGTCATTATCAAAAGGGGAGAAATTGTTGGCCCAAATGCTCAGTTACTTTTTGTTTTGATGATTTAAGACTCAAGAAGTTTGGTGGTACTAATAAAATTTATGTTTTGTCAAAGTACACAGGTTTATTCAAGATGAGATGTTTAGCTTCAACATGAGATATTAAGATCAATTCAATAAGATTATATCAAGGTTGATTCAAGAATTGATTTTAAGTTCCAGAAGACAAGTTGAAGAATCTCAATTTGAAGATCTTTTGTATTAAGTCTTATCTCGGATATTATGTAAGATATATAATTTTAAATTTTAGTTTAGTGAATTGATGCTCAAAGAAGATATACGCACACAAAAGTTTTTCAAAATCAATTTCATGATTTTTATGTTGTTTATTTTGAAAAATCAAGTTTTAATATTGCTTATGATATATAGTTTAAAATATGTTTATCTTTCTAAATATACATATTTTAACTATAAATATATTATATTTTATGATTTTACAAAGTATTTTTATAAAATAAAAATACATTTTTGTCCATGGGCCGGACAGTCGATAGAGGTCTGGCCTATCGACTGTTGATACTCTGTGCACAAGGCCGAGATAGTCTCAATTGTCGACAACCAGACATAGCTGTCGACAGGGGACTCAACAGAGAGTTATATGTTCTCAGTCTGTCAACATGCAACCCCAGCTGTCGACAGTACTATGCTACTTTTGAAAAATATGATCATTGAGACATGGTTGTCGACAGATATGTGCGTGTTGTCGACAGTAAGGCAGTGAACTTACCTGATTTATTTCCCAACGGCTATAATTGTTTGTAAACCTATACAGATTCATTTGTACTAAGTTTTTCATGTTTTCAATATGTTTTTCAATGTTAAACTTATTAGGTATCTGTCTATGTACTACTCTTATCAATGAAAGATTAGAGATGTTTTAAAAATACAACATATACAAGAAAAACATATTTTATAAGAAAAAAGGGAAAATTACAAGTTTCTAGTTTTCTACTCAAAAGTGTTTCTGAGCTTTTCATTCTCATTTTCTCAGTTTTCTCTTACACCTTTCATGTGCTATCAATTCCTTCTCTAAGTTATAGGAAAGTGTAAAAGAGAGTTTGTGATCTTATGTGGATCACCGTTGTAATCTTTATTTTTTGTGAGTTCCTCTTAAAAATAGGATAGTTAGTGGAGTTGCGGCTCCAGATCTTGTAGGATCATGTAGTGATTGAAATTAAGATTGGTTATAGTGGAATCCTTTATTGCAGTGAAAGCGGTGACGTAGAGCAAGTGGCTCGAACCTCAATAATAACTTTTTATGTTTGTGATTGGCTATCTCGTTTGATCTCTCTAACTCTACTATTTATTATTCTTAAATTATTATATTTATTTATCTTTTATTATTGTAAGATTATTTATTTTGACTCACAATACAATAAAAAAGTAATTACGCGCTGTAAGAATTTGAAACTATAATGCGGATTAAATTGTCATGGATCTAGAATCAAAACATCTCAAGATAGATCATATAATTAAAATAATGCACATAAATCCATACCTGCATCCATTGAAGGATGGAAGAAGAAGGTTGATGGATGAAGATCTGATCTTTCTCTTTAATCCTGCAAGAAACCCTAATGCAGACCCTTCTTCTCTCTGTCTCCTTTTCCTTTCACAACCTTGCAATTATGATGGATTCAATTTCATACTCATAAAACAATGAGCCTAGGTTATATTCTTTTCAGGAGGAGAGAAGGGGGTCCAACATTTACTAAAATAACCCTGAGATAAAACCACCCATCATGGTTCCTTTATACCTCATGTTATTATTAACTTATATATAAATGTTACTTTAATATGGGCATCTTTAATATCAGTTAACTTTAATTAGGAATCCAATTAATTAACCAAGGTTATTGGTCCACCTTAATGTGAGATTAACATTCTCCCACTTGGACCATTAACCGATTAGGTTAAGACTTTACAAAACAAATAAAAGAAAAGACTCATTTTAAAAACATTTTGACTCCATTGGATTCCATACTGAAAAACTTTTACACGTGATCACGAATTTTAAAAACAACAACAACTGATAAGCCCAAATATGAAATACTGTAATACTGCAATTAGCTTGGACCATCAATGCGAGTCATAGCGGTTATACAACATCCATGTCATACTCCCTTCTATGCACCACAACATTGATAACCCTTACTAATTGAGTCCATAACCAAAATGACCCCTGTAATTGTCTTGTAAAGACATTTCCTGTTTAACAAACATCCATACATAACATGTGCACACATAATTGGATAACAGGAAATACAGAAACAAACTTTCATTTGCGCAATAATGTCAATTACATAAGTACCAAAAACATACATTTACAGATTGCTCAAAAGACCCATTCTAACAACATGTTCCTTAAATGTCTTTGGAGGTAATCCCTTTATCATTGGATCAGCAACCATTAAAGTGGTACTTATACTTACAATTGACACTTTCTGTTTCTGAACTCTTTCTCTAACCACCATGTACTTCAGTTCTATGTGTCTAGAACCATTAGAGTACTTATCTTCTTAGAGAAGAAAACGGCTGCTGTATTATCACAATATATCTTCAGCGGCTTGGCAATAGAGTCAACTACACCAAGTGCTGAGATAAAATTCCTTAACCATAATGCATGATTCGAGGCTTCAAAACATGCTATGAACTCAGCCTCCATCGTGGATGAAGCAGTGATAGACTGCTTTACACTCTTCCACGAAATTGCCCCACCTGCTAGCAAGAAAATAAAGCCTGAGGTAGACTTCCTGCTTCTGGGCAACCAGCAAAATCTGAGTCCGAATAGCCAATCACTACCAACTGATCAGATCTCCTATATGTGAGCATTAGGTCCTTCGTTCCCTGAAGATACCGCATTACCTTCTTAGCTAATTTCCAGTGCTCCATTCCTGGATTGCTCTGGTATCTTCCCAATATCCCAACAGCATAACTGATATCTGGCCTGGTACAAGTGTGTGCATACATCAAGCTCCCAACTGCTGACGCATAAGGAACTTTCTGCATTTGACCCTTTTCTAAGTCATTTCTAGGACACTGACTCCCACTTAATTTGTCACCCTTCATGATGGGTGCAGGACTGGTTGAACACATTTTCATATGAAATCTTTCCAAGACTCGATTGATATAACCTTTCTGAGACAATCCTAGCAATCCTCGAGATCTATCCCTGAAGATCTCTATGCCAATAACATAAGTTGCCTCACCCATATCAACCATCTGAAAGTTCTTGGTAAGATAGCTTTTAGTTTCATACAGCAAACCAATATCACTACTGGCTAACAAGATATCATCCACATACAGAACCAAAAATATAAACTTGCTCCCACTGATCTTTAGATATATACACTGATCAACAGTGTTTTCTGTAAATCCAAAAGAGGTAATGGTATCATTAAACTTTATATACCATTGCCTGGAAGCTTGTTTAAGTCCGTATATGGATTTCTTTAATTTGCAAGCCAAGTGTTCTTTTCCTTCCTTTGCGAACCCTTCAGGTTGCTCCATGTAAATTTCCTCATCCAAATCTCCATTTAGAAAAGCAGTTTTCACATCCATTTGATGTAACTCCAAATCATAATGAGCTACAAGGGCCATAATGATTCTAAGAGAATCCTTCTTTGATACTGGAGAGAAGGTTTCTCTATAGTCAATGCCTTCTTTCTGAGTGAAACCTTTAGCCACAAGTCTGGCCTTATATCGTTCGATATTGCCTTCAGAGTCGCGCTTGGTCTTAAAGACCCATTTACACCCGACTTTCTTACAGTTATTAGGCAATTCGACGAGATCCCAAACTTTATTTTGGTCCATAGATTTCAACTTTTCATTCATAGCATCAACCCATTTACTAGAATCATTGCATTCTATGGCTTGTGAAAATGAAACTGGATCTTTATTTATCCCAATATCATAATCAGATTCCTGTAGATACACCACATAATCATCTGAAATGGCAGATCTTCTTTCCCTTTGAGATCTTCTCAAAGCTGCCGGTTTTGGTGGTTCTACAATATTTTCAATGGCAATATCCTCATGAAGTGGTGAACCAACACCATTATGTTGTTCTGGTATCTCAGCTTGATGATCAAGTTGAGGGACAACAATTCTCTTGAAGGAAAGGGTATTGGGATATTTACCCTTACCTCCTCAAGATCTACCTTTCTTGGTTCATCACTCCCACTAATTTCGCCATTCTCAAGGAATCTGGCATTACCAGTTTCAACTATTCTTGTACTATGGTTAGGACAATAAAATTTGTACCCCTTAGATTTATCTGGATAACCAATGAAATACCCAGATATTGTCCTTGAGTCTAATTTCTTTTCTTGTGGATTATATATTCTAGCCTCTGCTGGACAACCCCAAACATGTAAATGTCTTAAACTAGGTTTCCTACCAGTCCACAACTCGAAAGGAGTTGTTGGGACTGCCTTACTAGGAACCCTGTTCAAGATATACATAGCAGTCTTTAAGGCTTCATTCCACAATGAATTGGGTACATTAGAGAAGCTCATCATGCTCCTAACCATATCCATAAGTGTCCGGTTTCGCCTTTCAGCAACTCCATTCTGCTGAGGCGTACCTGGCATTGTGTATTGAGCACAAATACCATGCTTTTCTAGAAATTTGGCAAATGGGCCAGGATTTTGTCCTGACTCATCATATCTACCATAAAATTCACCACCTCGATCTGATCTTATGATTTTAACCTTTCTATCTAATTGTCTCTCGACTTCTGTAATGAACACCTCAAGGATGTCAACAGTCTGAGACTTTTCATTAATTAGATACACATAACCATAACGTGACAGATCATCTATAAAGGTAATGAAATATCTCTCTCCCGTAAAACATGGAATGGAGAGTGGTCCGCAAATATCTGTATGAATTATTTCAAGGAGTTCTTTACTTCTTATGGCACCTTTCTTAGTGTGTTTAGT
The DNA here is from genome assembly GCA_038442645.1 of Agave tequilana. Lineage (NCBI taxonomy): Eukaryota > Viridiplantae > Streptophyta > Magnoliopsida > Asparagales > Asparagaceae > Agave > Agave tequilana. The sequence goes on along the minus strand of JAVJIF010029350.1, from coordinate 56,791 downwards.
TTGCTTTCCTTTTATGCAATTTACACACACATCAAAATCAGTGAAGTCTAGGTTATCCAAAATCCCATTCTTCACTAATCTTACTACTCTATCCCTGGAGATATGCCCCAGTCGTCTATGCCACAAGATAGAGGAATTTTCATTAATTAAGCCACGTTTAATACCAACATTCGAATGCAGAGATAATAGAGATTGTGCAAACTCATCATTCAATGAAATTTTATATAAACCATCACATAAAATTCCATGTCCAACCGACATTGAATTAAACATTAAACTGAGTTTTCCACAACTGAATAAAACAGAATATCCAAAAACATCTAATTTGGATAATGACATTAAGTTCCTAGAAATCGAAGGTACATAAAAAGTATCCTCAAGATCCGTCTGATGTCCCGTCTCTAAGATCAGTCGGTAAGTACCAACAGCCTCGACCTCCACTTTGAGACGGTTCCCCATAAAGACGAATCTCTCACTTTCCTTCGGTTTCCGGGTTGTAAGGAATCCCTGCATTGAATTAGTTATGTGAGTTGTGGCTCCAGAGTCAATCCACCAAGTATTAGAAGGTACTTCAGCAAGATTTGATTCATAACATAAAAGAAAGATTCATACCCTTCTTTTCGAACCAATCCTTCCTCTTGTTGCAGTCCTTCTTCACATGTCCTTTTCTGCCACAGAAGTAGCATTTGACAGTGAAAACCTTTCTATGACCTTGGCTACTTTCCCCATGGTCATTTCCTTTCTTTGATGGAAACCTCTTACCTCTTCCATATTTACCTTTCTTATGGATACCTCCTTGAGTTACTGCCAACACTGAGTGCTGCCCTTCTTGCCTCAGTCTCACTTCCTCTTGTACACACATACCAGTCAGCTCATTCAGATTCCACTTATCCTTATGAGTATTATAGTGGATCTTGAATGGCCCAAACTGAGAGGGAAGTGAGTTGAGGATGAACTGTACCAAGAAGGATTCATTCACTTTCATTCCCAGTGATCCTAACTTCGCAGCCTTATCAGTCATATTTAGAATGTGTTATTGAACTCCTCTACTGCCATCATATTTCATAGTAGTAAGTTCAGCCATAAGGGTGCCAGCTAATGACTTATCTGCAGACTTAAATCGGTCTCTTACAGCAGATAAAAGTTCAGATGCACTAGTAGTATGTGGGAGTGAGGTCTTGATGTTATTGGCAATGGTCATCTTGATGAACATGAGACTGAGTCTATTCGACCTTTCCCAAGCTTTGGCATGGCTAGCCTGTTCTGCAGTACTTTCAGCAGTCACTTCATCAGGTTTCTCTACTAAAAGAGCCATGTCTAGGTCCAGAACACCCAGTGTAAACTGTACATGCTCAAACCACTCAGAGAAGTTTGTACCATCCAGGGCTGGAATGCTAGTCGCATGAGTGTGAAGGGAAGTGGGAACGTTCACTGAACATAATAGGACAAGCTCACATTAATGCCTCGAATTAATACAAAATTTTAAATTTAATTAAGATGAACTATTGATATCACTTTGATTTCTCCTTTGGGCGAAACCTAAGCATATCTAGTGTTCACTCTTTAGGTGAGACTCTTTTATCACCTATGTAGGTCTAATATAATTTATGCTACTTAGACAGTAAGTCATGTTACCTTTGGGTATCCAATTCTACACCACTAAGTTGCATAAATTACACTACCCTACCCCGGTTCTTAATTATTTGAAAGAGACTATCCTTTGGGCTAGTCCCAATCTCCTAACTAGAACCGCCATCGAGAGTATTATTGTCTTTAATGTCACTTACATTGACAAGTCTTTTATGTAGTTGTATATTCATAAGGTTTACTAACCTAGGTCACTTTGGCAACTACTAAATCAATAAGCCTTATGAATACAAAACTAACCAATAATATTCTCTAATCTTTTATTTGAGTAACACTATAATACTCCAATTCTATTACTTGACCAACATCAATCATTAGTCGACTACTAAGAAGGACTAGTCGACTTGGGTCAAGTCAAGTCGACTATACATTTAGGTCTAGTCGACTAGGGTAAGAAAAGTTAGTCGACTATACCCTTTTATTAGTCGACTATAAGTTTTATTAGTCGACTACAAAATTTTATTAGTCGACTCCTGAAGGAAGGCAACTCTCGGTTAAATTATTAGTCGACTTAGGAAAATTGATTAGTCGACTATAACTTTATTAGTCGACTACACAAAATATCAAGTCGACTATACCTTTTATTAGTCGACTACTCAACATAATTAGTCGACTCCTGTACCGAAACAGAGAGTTCTTAAGTTTCTGGAAAAATAGTTAGTCGACTAGTGTTTCGGACTAGTCGACTAATAGTTGACAAAACTGTTATCGCGGGCAGTTCCAGATTGCCGGCGGAAATACTTAATTAGGGTAAAATTAGGGTTAATTAATTCATGAAATTTGATCCCAAATAATTGTACAATTAGAGGAGATTGAACAGAACATTAGGGTTAATGAATCCTCTTAAAATTCTACAATTAAAAGATCAAAAATTTGATTTTTATGAACTGTTAATCAAAAAACCCTAATTTTCCATAATCCATAATCCAAGATGTATTGATTCCAAAATAAGGCTCTGATACCAAATGTAAGAATTTGAAACTATAATGCGGATTAAATTGCCATGGATCTAGAATCAAAACATCTCAAGATAGATCATATAATTAAAACAATGCACATAAATCCATACCTGCAGCCATTGAAGGATGGAAGAAGAAGGTTGATGGATGAAGATCTGATCTTTCTCTTTAATCCTGCAAGAAACCCTAATGCAGACCCTTCTTCTCTCTGTCTCCTTTTCCTTTCACAACCTTGCAATTATGATGGATTCAATTTCATACTCATAAAACAATGAGCCTAGGTTATATTCTTTTCAGGAGGAGAGAAGGGGGTCCAACATTTACTAAAATAACCCTGAGATAAAACCACCCATCATGGTTCCTTTATACCTCATGTTATTATTAACTTATATATAAATGTTACTTTAATATGGGCATCTTTAATATCAGTTAACTTTAATTAGGAATCCAATTAATTAACCAAGGTTATTGGTCCACCTTAATGTGAGATTAACACGCGCCTCAACTCTTATTTAAGAGAAATTACGAGGAGAAGTTCAGAGCCCATCACTGGGTATACAGCTTCATTTTTTATCATTAAGTTGGTTAAGTTTTATTAGTTTATAGTTATTTTAATTTCTACATTGTTAATAGCTGTCACCTATTCATCCCCTCTAGGTAATTTCAAAATTGTGCTAATCAATATCCTTTAACCATTCAATTTATTAGCAAGTAATATTCAGAGCAATAAACTCGACCTTCATGATGCTTCTGACAATCACTACTTTTTTACAGGATTTTTAGGATACAGCTGCACCACAAAACATAAATACAAACCCTATAATAGGCTTCATACTGTTAGAATCAGTGAACTAGTTGGCGTCATTATGCCCTTCTATAGCATCAAGATATCGAGAGTAAGTCAATTGATAATCAGTAGTAATTCTCAAATATCTGAATACTCTCTCTAAAGTAGTCTAATATTCTCTGTTAAGGCTACTAGTATACCTACTTACTCTATTAACTAGATAAGTTATATCAGGTCTTGTCCTGCTGAACATATACAGAACTGAACCTATTTGTTGTGAGTATTTCAGTTGAGTGACTGATTCACCCGTATTCTTTTCTAATATAATTGAAGCGTCATAGGTGTAGAAACAGGTTTACTTTTATAGAAATCAAATTTGTGTAATATTTTCTCAATGTACTGGGATAGACTTAAGAAAATTTATTTAGGGTCCATCGATATCTTCATCCCCAAAATCATATCTTTAGGTCCGAGATCTTTCAAGTCAAATTTTTGTGATAGATAATCCTGACCTTTAGAATCATCTCAAGTGAAGTTTCAAAGATAAAAATGTCGTCTACATAGAGACAAAGGATGGGGTAGTTATAGTCTATTACTTTCAAATAGATACATTTATCATGTTCATTAATACTGCATCCGAAATGTATAATAAATTTGTTGAGTTTCTTATGCCATTGTTTCGGTGCTTGTATCAACCTATTTAAAAACTTCACCAATTTGCAGACTTTATTTTCCTTTCCTTGGCTATGAACTCTTCTTGTTGGTTTATGTAATTCTCTTCCTCGAGACCGCTATTCAGGAAAGTTGTCTTAACATCCATTTGGTATATTATTATTTTATGAACATAAGCTAATGCCAAAAGAACTCTAATAATAGAGATCCTAACAATAGGAGAATAGATATCAAAGAAATCAATACTCGTTTATTGGGTGTAAACATTTGGCAACTAATCTAATTTTGTACTTATCGATAGTGCCATCGAGTCTGAGTTTCTTTTTGAAAATCTATTTGCATCTTGCATATTTGCATCCTAGAGGTAGATCATTAAAATTCATGTATTGTTTTCTATTATAGATCTGATCTCACTGTCGATGAATTCTTTTCAGAAAGGAGATTTAGAGGAGTCCATTGCTTCTTTAAAAGATCTTGGATCACCTTTAACAAGACAAGTAAAGAGATCTTCTCTGAAGTTCCTGAGAATCTTAGTTTTTTCCTCATCCTTGGTTTTGTGTTAGTGGGTGGACTAGAACTAGATGAAGGAATATCGGAGAAAAAAATTGCAAGCATGATCACTAAGGACTCTAGATTTGAAAGAAAAGATATTTTCAAAGTATATAACATTTCTAGTTTAATGATTGTCTTGTTGGATATTTCACTGATCTCAGAGTTAACCACTAGAAAAGTGTTAACTTGTTATCTCATATTCAATGAACACTGCATCACAATTTTGGGGCCAGTTTTTCTTTTCTTAGTTCATGTATTGAAACCTTAGACAAGCAACACCAAACTTTGAATAAATGAATGTTAGGAGTTCTACCCTTCCAACGTTCATAGGGAGTAACGTCAGAGTATTTGTGAGAAATTATATTGAGGATATAATGAGCAGATATGAAAGCTTCACCTCAAAAATTTTCAGGTGCATCAAAATTGAGTAACATACAGTTCACCATGTTCATGAGTATTCGATTTTTCCTTTCAGCAATATCATTGGACTATGGTGTGTAGGGAGTAATTACCTTATGAATAATATTGTGCTTTTGGCAGAGTTAAATCATTTCATATGAGGTGTGTTCCCCCGATGATTAGATCTTAGGATATTTATTTCTTTTCAAGTTGGTGTAATCACCTAGATGGGTCAATAAGTGATTTGCTAATCAAATACAGAATTAAGACTTTAACTAACAATTCTAAACTAATAAAAGTACATAAACAATATTAAACAAATATGACAATTAGGCACAAACAATATCAAGCATGTAATGATGTCAAAGTAATTTTCATGCAAGATATAAACTAGAGTGGGTATAGTTGAGAGAGAGAAAGTCAATCGCAAACACGAAGATATGTTTCAAGGTTCGGGCAACTTACTCTACATCCCCGTTTTCACTACAATGAAGGATTTGTTTGCTCGATCTCATAAAATCACTTAACATTATAAATTCTCTCAAGAACTCACGGACCTGCAAGTCCCTCACTCGTTCCTGCAAGAACTACTACCACGAACCCACAAGCTTGCTCGAGGCCGCCATCTCTAAACACACAATACAATGAATAGGAACCTTGTGATCAAGACTCTTAACCACAAATAAACTCTTTCACAAATAAGAAACCCTACAGGATAGGTGTTAAACTCAAATTTGTGTGAGAAAACTAGTAAAAAATTAGGTCTTTGTGGCTCAAAAAAACTTCTTTTAAAAACTCTTCTAAAAGATGAGAATTCTAGCTTTTAAAACTTGGAAGAAAAAAAAAAAACTTTCTCAAATATGGAAATAATTAACTTTCAAAAACTTAGTTGAAAACTCTCTGAGAGATGAAAATATTAGCTCAAAGAATGGACTCAAAATCTTGTTTAAAACTTATGATAAAACTTGATAGTTGTAAAGAAATTTTACTACTCATATATATAGTATAGGCTGAGAAAATAACTGTTAGACACATGACTTTTGAAAGGTACTGTTTTCGAAAGCTGACAGCATCTAACGATCATATTATGATCATTGATATATAAATTTGAAAGCTCCACGAAGCATTCAAAATCCTTAACCAAATATAAAGAACTGAGCAAATTGCTTTCGAAAGCTTGACTTAAGCTTTCACCTTATACAGAAAAACCGTACATTTTGTACTAAAATGATAACTTGAGTTATAGACTTTAGATGATATGAAACAAAGTTCATCAGAAAGAAGACTTCAATATATTTTTATAAAATAAGAATCACATCAAGTAGAGATTGGATTAGAAAGTTATGATCAAATACGAAAGGGTGTCAAACCAAAAAATCATAAAAAAAACTATTTTCAGCACATAAGCTGACTGAAAACCAATATTTGATACCTTATAATTCACAAAATAAATTATAAATCTCGATTATGATGAAATCTAAAGTGAAAACTCAACTTTAACTCAATCAAACTAATATCAAAATCATTTTTGTGTGTAAACTTGAGCAATCAAATTGAATTTAAACTTTACAAAACTTGTAAACACTTACAAACTCTTTTACAAACGTCATGTTTTCTCTCTTGATCCTCTTCTCCTTGACTTGATCAAACTTGATTCATGTTTAGCTTGACTTTTTCTTGAGTACTAGATGTATTATTTTTATTTGAGCTCTAAAATCAATATTAGTTAGCTTCAAAACTTGACTTTGAGTCTTTTGTTAAAACTAAACACTAAGTCATGATCTTGATTAAAATCTGAAACTTAAGCCTCATTAGATTATTAGTAATTATAAATACATGAATTAATCATCATCAAAACGAGAATGATGGGCCTTTGGGCCAACAATTGGTTCTTATCTTCAGCATTATACACCTTGAACCAATTGAGGATTTTGTCCTTGAATTTTAGAAAATAAATATAACTATATCTAGAACAATCATCTATGAATGTCATAAAGAATCTTCTACTGCCTTCAGTTAACTTTGTTTGAGTCACACACATCACTGTGAATAAGTTGAATAAGTTCGAGGGGTTTAGAGTTCCTTGTGATAAATGAAAATTATTTTTGGATGTATTTTCCTTGATCACATATTCCACACTTGGAAGTAGAATCAGAAGAAGTCTTCAAAATGAGATTTAAATCATTTTCTTGATAGATTTATTGTTTACATGCCCTAATCTTTCAGACAAATATTACGGGATTCAATATTCATAGCAATGGAACAAGAATTTTATTGTCAGAAGGATTTATTACATGAAGTCTGAAAAGACCATCACTGACAAAATCTTTGCCAATGATTATATTATTTTGAAATAAGAAATTTATTATATTCCTTAATAATTCTCTATCCAGTTATAAGAAGATGGGATTCGATGATCAGATTCCTCCGGAGAGTGGGTACGTGCAAGACTTCTTAAAGAGTTAGAACTTTCCCGAAGTCATCTTTAATTCGATGTGTCCACTACACATTACTTCTTTGATAAATTTATATATTAGACTCACGCTTCCTCCATGTTGTTCCTGATAGGATTTAAGCCAAGTGTGTAAGTGCATATATGAATATTTGTGCCTGAGTCTAATCACCAGTTTGAGGAAAAAGTGATAGAATTGACAATATTTAGAGAAGTTATTAGCCTAAAGATGTTAGGATCTTGTTTCACTATGTTGACCTTGTGTCCGAAATTTCCTTTGTTCCCTTTTGCAGCAAGTCTAAAAAGTTTCTTCTTTCAGTGAAAGCACTAAGGAGCCAGTGGTAGGTTCTTCCGCAGATATAAAAGAACATCCTATTAGACTTATGACTAGAGGGTTAGGTTTAAAGGAGGGGAAATAAGAATGATTGATTTTCTTTCCCTTGGATTCATGTTTTGCGCTTGGGCTATCCTCTATCAAGTTTCCATTTCATACTTGATTTTGGAGTTAAGCCTATGTTGGTCGTCAATACGAATCGCCTTAAGGGTTTGGGTCAGATTTAGGCCCCCTTACTTGTGACAAAGGTCTCTAGTAAAGTTGAATAGGATGTGGGAGTCTATCAATGAGAGGAGAGACTTTGTAATCTTCAGAAAATTGGTTTTGCTTTAATTGGAGATGACATATATAATCTTGAAATTTGAATCTATTTATTAATGGGCTTCTCAACCATCATGAACTTGTTAAAGGAAGAGGATGAGAATCATTCAATTGTAGCATCATCAAAGTCATATTCTTATAGTGCCTCCCCAAAGCTCCTTGACACTCTTATACTCATAATATATGTCGTATAGATTATCTGCGAGCGAGCTAAGGATCATATGGTAACAATGATAGTCTACCTCCTCTGGTTTCATAGAGGAGCGAGAGGAAGGAGAAGTTATGGAGGGAACCCTAGTATGAGTTTCGGTGGGGCTGATGAAGATGTCATAGGTGAAGGTTTAGAAGATGGAATAGTGGCATCAATGACAGAAGTCAATCCTAAGATGGTTAATCAATATTTTATCTGATTTGCCTACCGCTTATAGCATACACCCATGAGTTTGTCTAGTTTGATATTTTTGAATTGATCAGTCATAATATTCGGGAAAGATTGCTTTATGGTTCTGTATTCAATAATTTGTAGATGTAGAGTATCATAATACATGTATTGGCATGTTTTAGATTATGATATGCAAAATAAAAGTGCAGAGATCTTACTTAATTACAAATTATAGTAACAATAAATCCTAGTAAGGTAGAGTTTATTACATAATAAGCTAGAATTTAATCTGTAATATGGATATTAAGCCAAAAATAGTATTCTAAGTGAATTATTTGTCGCAAGACAAGTTAATAGAATCTAGATCTAACTATAAGATTGCAATCAAAATAAAGTTTAACTAGGAGTCAAGATAATTAAATGTGTGATGTAGTTTTAACTAAATATTCAAAATGCTTATTATTGATTAAACCTTAAAATAAAGTCACGTGTTTGTAGCACACAGATCAAGAAATAAATATATGAAAGTTTTAAAACAAAAGAAATGTTTTTATTCTTATCAACTGATGGTAGGGATGGTAGTTCCAATAATAAACCAAGTTGGAATGTAGAATAGGATAAGACGATGAAATCTTGTTGTAGAGAATTGAAAATGAAAGCCTAGTTTTTGGCAAAATCAAATTACTGTAATTTAAATTCAGTAATGAGAAGTGCAATTTTAATTTAAGTAATTATGACAGTATATTACTTTTTACAATTATTTAATAAAATTTTAAAGGTTTTGCAGGAAATTGTTATTGCCGAAAAATTATTTTGCATAAAACTATCAGTTTAAAGAAACAAATTATGTATGTTATTTATTGCAGAAATTATTTTGCATGAAAAATCTAATTTAGAGAAATACAAATTCTTTAATTTCAGTTTTCTACATTATTGGTTGTATTCTGTATTTTCATAGAATTTCAATTTTTTTAACTTATCGTATTAAGAGGAACATGAAATAATATGTACTGCCGTAAATATCTATTTAAATAATAAAACAAGAAAAGAAATTTCTGGTTTGTGATGAAGTAGTCGTGAAATATCACTGTCCTAGAAGACTAGGACCAGCTTTTCTTTTGGACGTTGAAAGGTTGTTGTCGACTAGCAATAAAGGCTCACGGAAAGTATTAATACCGGGGCTTGAGCGCAAGCCTCTGTCTCAGCTCAAACAAAGAACGATCACCTACAAAATCAATGTGTTAAGAAAGAAGAGAGTTTTCTCGGTTACATGGCGATTGCCAAAGAAAGAGCTCAAGAGGGAGAATAGATTGTTGTTATTCTATTTGCTTCTAAACGGGGATACTCTATTTATAACTATTAGAGCACCTCGTTGCAACAACAAATCGTGAGAAATGCGATGATAGTGAGATTAGGCAGATCTCAGATTTGAAATCAGTGTGAAATGTCTAAATCTTAATACTATGCTACAATTTATGTTGACATAAACTAAAAAATGAAAGCAAAAATAAAATAAATTAAGGTAAACCAATTAACAAATAAAATAGACAACTTTGAGTTTTGCTTCATGCGTGAGGGTATAATCGCACAACTATTGCGCTTACTACCTCCTTAGCCTTAGGTGCCGTTTGTCGTTTAACGCTAAGTACGTACGTTCTATTGGATCGTTAAGATTTTATGTTTTTCGTGTTATGGCCTGTTTGGTTGACGGTAGAAGTGAGGAAGTAGGAAGTGAGAAACTGGTAATAGTTTCTTTGAAACTTGAGAATTAGTTAGTAAGTTTTCCGGTGTTTGGATTTATTAGGAAGTGTGATTTGGAAAATGTTATGTCTTTCCGGTGTTTGGATGATAATGTGAAAGTGAAAGTGAAAAAGTTGACCACAAAGTTGACCGCAAAATAATATTAAAATAAAAATTAATTAAGAAAGATAAAAAATAGACTGTAATTAGAATGCAAGTGAGATTTACATGATCAAAATTAACTGTTTTGTACAACAACTTATTATAAATGAGATTTACATGACCACAAAATTAACTGTAGCACTTGGAAGTGAAGAAATGATTGTGTAAAAGAGAAAGAGAGAAGGAAAGGAGTTTTCTTATTTTCCTTTTCCGGTGTTTGGATAGATAGGGAAGTAAGCAATTATATTTCCTCATTTCCTTACTTCCGCCCACTTCCGCATCCAAACACCACAACGAACAACTTTGCGGAATAAGTTCTGAAATGATTACAGCTATTTTACAAGATGTAGTAAAGTATTATAACATGAGCCATTTCCATCAATATTTCTGGAATAGAATAGCCTCTTCTTGCCTAAACTTTTACAACTCTGAACTCATTATGGATGAGTAACAATTCTTAAATCATTGCAATGTTTACAACTATGAACTTCACTCTTTGCAATTTCTAGTCACAAGGCATCATGCAAATGTCAGGGGCAGATTCTTTTGACCTTGAATCGCTCAAACCCGCGCGACACTTAGCTCACTTTGTCACTTTAGAAGCGAAACTAAGTCATCCTAACCCTCACACTCACTCAAGAGAGAGAGAGAGAGAGAGAGAGAGAGAGAGAGAGGACACTTAAGAGAAGTGAAAAATTGTATTGCTTATGCTTACTTTATTGGTTACAAATGAGCATCTTGACCCCTATTATAAGTAAGGACTTGTACAAGAAATTCTCTAGATTTGGAGGCATTTAGAATATCTAAAAGGTCTCATACATTCATGCTTAAATATCTTTCTCTAAAATCTTTTATGAAAATATCCATCTTTACATGATATTTATAATGATGTCCTAAAACACTCTATAACTCTCTAAAATATTATAGCAACTCCACCACGTAGGATGAACCTAAAATGAGCCCAAGTGCACAAAATGGAGTAGTTCATGACATTCTCACCCAGCTATCCGAGTTATGGCCTCATCGCTGAGCTTTATCTTGATGGAACTTCTCGATCAAGTCCTCGAAGTACCAAAGAGCTCGTGTCAGTTTCCAACTGCTCTCGCTATCAGGCAATCCCTTCTACTTCACAAAGTATTTTAACCTCGAATGGTTGTTCGCTTCACGAATCGTCCTATCCACTATGATCTCCTCAGCTTTCTTGTCGAACTCCATGCGAATTTCTGTTGGTGCTCGACTGGATTTCTTACGATCTAGATCTTTCGTGTCTTTATGGTAAGGCTTTAACATGCTCACATGAAAGACCGGATGATACTTCACCGTTGGGAAAGGTTGTACCCTGTACGCTACATTCTCCACTCTTTTTTCAATAAAAAATGAGCCTTTGTACTCCTTATCAAGCTCTTATGTAGGCCATTGTGTCGATCCAAAGTAGAAAGCTTGACAAGGACTAGGTCACCAACTTGATATTCCATATGCCTCCTCTTCTTGTCAGCCTATTTCTTTGTCCTCTTGGCCGCCTTGTTTAGACACGAACACCGACTCGTTCTCCTCTTTCCACCCCTTAGCAAATTATAAGCAATGGTTATTTCCCTTGTAGCCTGTAGCAATGGAATTAGAAGTGAGTGGCTACTTTTGTGACGATCCGAACAGACTTTTTCAAGTAGACTCACTCCTTTATAGGTTGTAGGAGAATTAGCTATGTCCAGAAGCTTCGCCCAATTCTGCTGGTTGGCACTAACAATATCATCTATGTAGACCACCACAAAATGGTCCAAGAAAGGCTCTAACACCTTATTCATAAGAGTGCAGAATGTGGCCGATGCATTGGTGACCAAACGGCACAACTAGGAACTCATACGATCCATACCTGGTCACGCACGCGGTCTTCGATTCATCTCCTTCCGCAATCCGCACGTGATAATACCTCGAGCGTAAGTCAAGCTTAGTGAAGTATCTTGCTTGACCCAACCTATCGAACAAGTCTGCTATTAGAGGAATAGGGTACTTATTTTCACCGTGATCTTGTTTAGCACTCGGTAGTTAATGCAAAGCCACAACGAACCATCATGCTTCTTTTGGAAGAGCACTGATGCACTATAGGGAGCCTTTGATGGATGAATATATCTGGCATCCAATACTTCTTCAGTTGATTCTGAAGTTCTTCCAATTATGGTGGCGCCATGCGATAGGGACCCATGGCTGGGGGTCAAATTCCTAACTCGAGTTCGATTTTGTGGTCCACCTCTCTCCTAGGTGGAGTTTGCTTGGCAGCTTGGTGGGCATGATGTCCTGGTACTCTTCCAAAATACCTTGAACTCCTTAGGCGCTTCCTCACCCTGCTTTGAGCCTTCCTCCACCTTAATGGTAGCAAGAAAGGTCAGCTCATGTCGTCAGACTCTCTTGGATATTGTAATGCCGAGAGTATTTTAGATGACATGTTCTCCCGCTTGATCGAAACTGTGCGCGCCTTCCGCTCAAGGATGCACATGGTGTTGGTGTAGGGAACCAACACGGCCTTCACTTGTCTATGAACTCTAAGCCAAGCATCACATTGAAGTTATCCATGGTCACCACTGTTAGGTTCTCCTGACCATGTCACCCCCTTATGCTCACATCCACCCTATGATCTACGCCATTGCTAGGAGTGGGACTGGAGTTGATGGCCTTAATGGTGCCTCCTCCCTTAGATATTTTAAGGCCCATCCTACTAGCTACATCACTTGAAATTAGAATATGAGAAGCACCAGTATCTAAAAGGGCTCTGAAGGTCTTATCGAAAATGGTTGTGTCGACGAACATTGGCCCTCGAGGCCTTTCATCCACCTTTACCTTGATAGCATTGAGGAGACGAAGTAAGTGGAGCCTAGTCTCCACCTGTTACTTCTCTTCTTCCCTCTGGATAAGAGCAGCGAGATTAGCCCTCTTGGGATAGTCCCTGGCTTTATGGGGATCTCCACAAAAGTAGCATGCTAACTTTTTTGGATGATATCTTCCTCCATTGGTGTTGCTGCGGAACTTTCCCTTCTCAAGTGTCAGCTTAGGTGGGGACTCTTTAGATGGTTTCTCGTTTTCTCCCCCACCTTTAATAGGCTATCCCCTCTTGTTTTTAGATTTGGATGAATCTCTTATCCTCTTGAACTCGATAAAAGACTCAGCCACTTGTATGGCTTGGGCAAGGGTTTGGACCCTTCGCCTTTGTAGTTCCATCTTGGCCCACCTAGTGAGGCCATCCATGAACGAGAATAGAGAGTCCTTCTTACTCATGTCGGAGATCTCCAGCAGTAATTCTGAAAATTCTTTTATATAATCACGAATAGAACATTTCTGAGTAAGGCGTCGGAGTTTACCTCGGGCTTTGTCCTCGACATTCTCCCGATAGAATTGCCGCTTAAGATACTGTTGGCCCAAAGGCCCATCACTCTAGTTTTGATGATGATTAACTCATGTAGTTATAATACTAATGATCTTGTGTTTAACTTAGTCTCAGATATTTGATCAAGATCTTAGTTGGTGTTTAGCTTCAACAAAGGATTTAAAGTCAAGTTTTGGAGCTAATACGTATTGATTCAAGAGCTCCGCATCAAAGTTACATCAAGTACTCAAGAGGAGTCTAGCTCATTGGATCAAGATTTTAGACCAAGTCAAGAAGGAGAAGAAGTTTCTCAAGTGAAGATTTTTTAAGAGAAGACTTGTGTCTAGGTTTATTTATAAGTGTTAAGATTTTATTTTTAAATAAAATACAAAGGATGATTGCTCAAGTATTATATACACTCACACACAATATTTATGTCTCTTTTCATAATAGAGTTTTCGTTTTGGAAAATACCGGTTTGGTTTTTTACACATATGGTTTGTCAAAACTTAATTTAGAGCTTATTGTCAAAAATATAGATATTTCATCATATATGTGTAGTTGATCATATCCATACACACTAAGATTTAAAAGTATTTAGAATATCTTGTTTTTATATTTGAAGGAGTTTTGGAAAAATCGGTTTTCAATTTGAAAAAATCATTTGAAAAAATACAGATTTTTGTTTAAGGCAAAACTTCTATATTACAAAAATAGTTCAAAATGTTTGTAACATGTTTTGATTTTTTCTCAAAAATGTTTGAATATCAAAGTGTATTACTGAACTTATTTTTGCAGATTTTTAGAGAATTTATGGGATTTTATTGAAGGTAAAATGACATATTTTTAATCCTAAAATAGCTGGACTGGCCTTCTGTCGGTCGACCGGCCGGTCGACCGAGCCAGAAGTCGGTCGGCCGTGCGGTCGACCGATGTGCACATACGTGTACAGCCAAAGGCCGATCGACCGCACGATCAACCGCCAGAGAGCCTCTGCTCTCTGGAAATGGCTCGGTCGACCGGGCGGTCGACTGATGTGCACATATGTGTACAGCCAAAGGCCAGTCGATCGCACGGTCGACCGCTAGAGAGCCTCTGGTCTCTGAAAATGGCTCGGTCGACCGGGCGGTCGATCGCTGGGTCATTTGTCAGGCAACGGTCGATCGGCCGATCGACCGCTGGCACAACGGTCAAAAATCTGACCGTTGGCCGGTCGACTGGGCGGTCGACAGCCAGCAGTCTAGATTGCTGATTTGGACCCAACGACTAGATTTTGGAGGCATATATATTGGGGTTCCCTTGCACTGTTTTCTAAAAGATTTCAAGAGAGTTTTTGGGGTAGTTTTTCCTACCTATATCAGTGGTTTTCTCCACATGTTTTAGAGCCAATATTTCCAAATCAAAAGGAGAGTTTTATCAAGAGGCTTTCAAAAGTGATTCTTTGAGTTTTTCATCACATATTCAATTCTAGTTTTTCTCACACATACTTGAGCTTTCCATTGCTATATCAATCCTATAGGAAAGTTATTGTGAGAGTGATTTTAAGTGATCAAAGTGTTTAGATCACCAAAGTGTTCATTCTTGTATTTGAGGAGGCGGACTTGCGGGTTCGTATTGTTTCGAGTTCTAGTGAGAGCTTGGTGTAGAGGTGTCGGCCTTGGCAAGCTAGTGTGCTTACGGTGTGTAGTTCTTGTGAGAATAAGAGAGGGACTAGTGAGTCCAAGGAGTTCTAGTGTGAACTCGTTGTAGGGTTGTGGCACCGAGTGATCCAGTGAGATCGGTTTTGTTTTCTATTGATTTTGCAAAAGGGAAAAACTTACAAAAAAGTGTCGAGGAGCTAAATTACAAGTAATACAAAAGATTACAAGTAGATCTCCTCTGAGATTCTGGAGAAGTGTGCCGATAGGAGTCTGGTCAGCGCGCGACCACTTTGTCCCTTTGACGATGCAATTGATGGGATTTCCTTCTCGCCTGGTTCGGGGAATCGGAAAACAGAAGGTTGGTAAAACCCTCTTGTTACTTCTCAAGTTGCCTTCACTTAGGAATTCCTTCTCGCCTGGTTCTAGAAATTCCTTGAAAGGAAGGAAGGTATTAGGGTATCAGCACCTTGATTAGAGAAGTAGTTCTCTGAATTCTCTGAAATCTTGGAAGCTAGAGAATAGATCTCTGTTTAGCCGCCTCTCTTTGTGCGTCTCTTTGCCTGTGCGCGTCCTCTCCTCTTGGTTGTATGCCTCTGATGGGCTATTTATAGGGAAAGCAGGGATATAATTGTCCCTTGAAAATTTGAAAACAGATTGAGTCAATCTGTTTAAATCTGGAAAGTAGCCTTGCTGCGAGGCTAGAATCAGCTTCTGCGAAGTTAGGAATAGCAGGTAGGTCGATCTCCTGGTCTGTTTTGATTCTTTCCAAATAATTAAAAGATCTCCCCTGATCTTCTTACTCGTTTTAGGAGAGATAAGAGATTATGGCAAACAACTATCAAATTTGATCTCAGATTTGATCTTGATCTTGAATTGATTTGATCTCATCTGGAGATTTAATTGGTCAAAGGTTGACCATGAAAGACCCGCAGCAGAGCTGCTGCGTCGAGCTTGCAGCGGAGTTGGAAGGAGCATCTAGCGAAATTAAAAGAAAGCTTTCTAGCGGAGCTAGATAACATCTTTGGCGAAGCTACCGAACATCCTTCTGCACGGTTGCGTGTGGCTTCAAGCGAAGCTAACTCTTTGCGGAGTTAACTAAGTACTTCAGGCGAAACTGTAAGTTAGCTCACTAATAGAGCTTTGAATAGCTTTAAGGCGAAGTTGAATAAACTTAGCCTCTCAGGTGAGGCTATCCCCTTGGGCTGATGTGATGCTAAGTAATGAGCTTAACCTAGCATCTTAGACCGACTTAGGTCTCTTGATTAGTCACATATGTTGCATTTACATTGTCACCTTACCATACTTTTTAGCTAATAAATCCTACTAATAAGTTTTCTTTTTCTTTGCTAAATGTAAGCCCAAGTGCTCAAAGAAAGAAAAGAGAAACAAGCCCAAAAGCCCACCAAATTCTGAATAAATTCGAAATGAAGAAATTAGGGCTAAATCTTTGCATATCAAGTGGTTGAGAAGAATCCTCCCTGAATCGAGCGATTGAAGCCACAAAATCAAAGGCTGTTTCGTCAACGGTTGGAGCAGAAACAAGAAAACCAGCAGCAGATACGGGCCAAACACCAAACCAGTGCTCTTCTCCCTTTGGGTGTGGCCACTTGGCCACACCAGGGCTGCGGAAACGCGGCCCTAGCCGCATTTCTACGGCCAACTGGATTCAGTTGGGGGAGCGTTTGCTCCCCCAATCTTCCGGGATCCTCCTCGTTTGGTTTTTGGCTATAAATATGGGTTTCAGCAAAGAAAAATGCAGCGAAGACTAGGATTAAGTTTTGTGTTTATTTTCTTAGGATTTAGGCTCTTTGTTAGCTAGCACAAAAGTTGTAATCTTGTTATTTACTTTGTAGTCCAGTATCAAAACTTGTGAGAAAGAGGAATTGAGTGCTTGTACTTGAAGATTGAAGTGACGTCAATACAAAAGTCAAGCCAAGTTTTCTTCCACTTGCAGTACGGTATGGTTTGCATTATGTCTATGTTTTCTTCTTTGTTTTCTATGATAACTAAACAGTTTTCTGGGCTAGCTATCATAACTCTCTCTTGTTCTTCTTCTCTTCCGTTTTTAAAAGAAAAGACCCAATGAGTCATATGCATGCCTCACTTAAAAGCCTTTCTTTTTGAAAGTGTTCTTGAAGGCACGTGAGGATGGATTTGGTTTGTTGAATTCTCACTTCTTTCATGAACATCTCTTGAATTATTTTTACTTCATTCTTACTTCTTCGCGCTTGATGTTTTAATATTCAATTCTAATGATTTCTTGAAGAAAAGACCCAACTTTTCTTACCATCTTATGTGCTTTACTTAAAGCTTTCTAAAAATTAACTTTAAGTTTTGCAAATGATCACTTGAGGTACTTAACATTTCAAGAGAAGAATGAACAATTGAGTAGTGAGATAGTGAGCCCAGATTTGCTTTCTTATTATACAATAACAAATAATTCTCAAGCTTTCTAAATCACCTTCTCCAAAACCTTTTCTAAAAGTTACAATTTCTCTTTTAATCATCTCTTTCTTTCCATTCTTTTTTTCATAAAAAATGAAGACAATTCCTTGTTTTTAAGCAATTCACCGAAACGCTTCCATCGCATTCCTTCTCGTGGACACGACCCGTTAGCAACAAGCTACATGGTAATCTCTTAAACTCTTTGTTGTTCCTTTCTTTTAGCAATCAATTTTTGGCGCCGTTGCCGGGGAGGGAACGGTGTATTTGTTTTCTAATAAGTTTTGTGTGTTGTTTCAGGGACTTGAAGATCAAGATCTAGCATTCAAGCTTTGCAAGAGAAGACTTGCAAATTTTGTGCCCCTACTCTCGAAAGTAGGAAACAGAATTTCAAGAAATTGCTTTGCAAAATCTGAAAAAATTCATTGGACCACTAAAAATTCTTTTTTGCAGGACATATTGCTCGCAAAAATTTAAGTTTTTGTATGTCATATTTGTACTATTTCTGCTATTCAACATCCCTGTTTTAAGCCAACAGTAAAACACTTGTTGAAAAGTTAAAAAATTGATTAGACGTTTGCATTTTAGGCACGAGTCTTTTCAATTCATTTACTTTACTGTTGAAGAGTGCTGGAGCAAGGTACGTACGCATTGCATTCAGAATAGGACTAATTTCTTGGTTGATTTATATCGCTTTGAGTGAATCTTATTTATCTTGTACACTTGCACAAAACGATTTAAAGGGCAACATCCAATAACAAGATAAGGTGGGAAGTTAATCACCCTTCCTTGGCCCAAAAATCAGACTCCAAGCACTCACAAACCTAAGCCTAAATAAAATCTGATAGACGTTGGCCTTAGGGACATCTCGAACTCACTAGGAGATTATCCTAAAGAGGGAAGGTGTTGGAAATTGACTCCTGCCAAATCAGTGTCTAGGAAGGGGATTGAGGGCCGAAAGTCCGAAGATTGGTGGTTACTTAATTAAGGAACGTCTTTGATGGAAAACCTCCCACCAATCTTTCCCTGACCTGGCTGA
This sequence comes from Agave tequilana, assembly GCA_038442645.1. Taxonomy (NCBI): domain Eukaryota; kingdom Viridiplantae; phylum Streptophyta; class Magnoliopsida; order Asparagales; family Asparagaceae; genus Agave; species Agave tequilana. The sequence continues at coordinate 37,908 of JAVJIF010029350.1, read as the reverse complement.
TTAGCTTGTGGTCAAAGTCTACATTCTACCTCTTGTGGACAATCAACCAGTTAGGAGTTGTCTAGCTCGAGGTTACCTTAGACTAGGCTTGGTTGATTTCTATTTGGTTACTGTTGGTTGAACTTGTTTGTGTTTGTGATTGTGTTTGTATATGCAAGCGTGGTCGAGAGACCCTAATTAATCTAGGTTGACTAGAAACACATCACCACCCAAGTTTGAACCAAGACCAGATCCGGTAATGGCTCAATCAACATCACTGCAGGATAGGTTCTACCCCATTAGGACCTCACTTTCATCTTGCATTCTACTTCCATCGGTTGGTGAATACAATTTTGAGCTCAAGCCTCAATTTATCAACACACTCCCCAAGTTTTATGGCCTAAAGTCCGAAGATACTTACTTCTTCATAAGAGAATTTGAGGAAGTATGTCTAATGATAAAAATCTCACACCTTGTAGACGATGCTATTAGGTTGAGATTTATCCCTTTCGCATTAAGGACCTAGCAAAGAAGTGGCTCTATAGCTTAGCGCCGGTTCTATCACATCCTGGGATGGTTTCATCAAGATCTTCTTGAAGAAATTCTATCCAATCCATAAAACCGCTCTCATTAGGAAGACGATCATGCAATTCAAGTAAGAACCTAGTGAACCGTTCTGGAGGTACTTTGAACGCTTTAAAGACCTCCTTATCCAATGTCCACATCATGGAGTAGAGAAATGGCGACAATGCCAAATTCTTTATGATGGTTTAGACTATTCCACCAAAACCCTCTTAGAAAGTATGTACCAAGGGGGTTTCTTGCAAAAAGATGAAGATGAAGGATGGGATTTGTATGAAAATCTAGCTGAGAAGACTATCCAATGGGAATCTGCTAGTGAGACCTCTAGGAATCCTAACTCCATCTCTTCAAAAGGAGGTCTCCATTCTATCGAATCGTCCATCGCTAATGAGGCTAAGTTAGCTAACCTGGCTAGAAGACTGAAAGCTCTAGAAACGAAAGAACCAAGTCCAGTCAATTAAGTCAGCCCGAACCAATTTCCAACCCCGGGCTGCACTTACTGTCAAGCCATGAATCATGTGTTCGAGGAGTGCCCTGTGTTTCAGGCTCAGCAACCCTACCATGAACCGATGAATGCGGCCTTTTCAAGGCCGAACAACAATCCTTACGCACCAACGTACAATCCCGGCTGGAGAAATCACCCTAATTTCTCATAGAGCCAAAACAATAATGACCATTCACGATCAAATCATGCTAGCCACTTCCATCATGGTAATAATTCTTCTAATCATCAACCCAACTTCTCCAATTTCCATAATAATTCTCCCAACCATCCACCTAACTTCCAAAACTATCAACAGAACTTTCCTAACCAAGCTCTACAATCCTCCTTCCAGAATCCTCAATTAGAAAGGAGAATGACTGACTTTGAAAGAAAAATGGAGAGATATATGAAAAATCAAGATTCTCTCATGCAAACTATCCAGAGGTTAGAGGTTCAAATGAGTCAACTAGCCACTCCACAAATTGAGAGACAAAAGGGTACCCTGCCTAGTCAGCCAGTCACCAATCTGAGGAATTCTCAACAAGCTCATTTGGCTGAGGATCATTCATTTAATCAATGTAATGTTGTGCATACATTGAAGTCAGAAAAGAGAGTTGATAACCAAGTATCAGCACCAACCAATCCCATTCAGCTCAACCACAATCAAGCTTCCACTTCATCTAATCCAATTTCTTCCAATTTTGACGAATCTGAAAAGACAAGTCAGCCAGCCAGGTGCACCAGCCTATAGTACCATTTCCTAATAGGCTGAAAAACAACAAGCAAAATCCTCACATGGACAAGATAATGGAGATATTTAACCAAGTGAAGATAAATGTGCCACTTCTTGATGCCATCCAACAAGTTCCTTCCTATGCTAAGTTTTTTAAGGACATGTGCACCAAGAAGAGAAAGACTAATGTTCCAAAGAAGGTCTTCTTAGCCACTAACATTAGTAAGCTATTATCGGGTCCTATCCCTGTCAAGTATAAGGATCCAGGTAGTCCCACCATTGCCTGCACAATAGGACAAGCCGAGATTAGTCGTGCACTTCTTGACTTAGGGGCAAGTATCAACTTGCTTCCATTCTCTATTTATCAACAACTCGGGTTGGGCGATCTTAGTCCAACTCGAGTCACCATCCAACTGGCTGACCGTTCTGTTAAAGTTCCAAAAGGGGAGATTAATGATGTCCTGATCCGGGTAGGAGAGTTCATTTACCCTGTCGATTTCATAGTTCTGGAGACACAACCTGTGTCCAACTCAATCATAGGGCTCAAACTCCTGTTATCCTAGGGTGACCATTCCTTACTACTGCTAATGCCATCATCAATTGTAGGAATGGGTCTATGAGGTTAACCTTTAGAGACATGACTAGAGAAGTCAATGTCTTCAATCTAGGAAAACACCCCGCGATATAGAGGACCAAACATTTGAAGTCAACCTAATTGAGAACTTGACAAGTGAACATGGGGAAGAAATGGAATTAGAAACAGAGTGTGAATTCGTGTTAGAGTCTGACGACTTTAATCTTGATCAGGTTGTAGATTCTACCGTGAATTGGGCCTCAAACCCTATTTCACCAATAATGAAGCCAACAGATTTGACTAGTCCCTCCAGTGAGCCTTCCTCTTCCTTAAATTGAAAGCCCTACCTGCGCATCTCAAGTACGCCTATCTAGGCGAACAAGAGACCTTTCCTGTCATCATTACCTCCCATTTAAATGACGGGGAAGAAGAAGATCTAAAAGCTATTCTAAGAAAACATAGGAAAGCCATTGGGTGGACTATGACTGATATCAAGGGATTAAGTCCGACCCTCGTTCAACATCGCATTCATCTCAATGAAGACGCCACACCCAAAAGAGACCCGCAGCGTAAGTTAAACCCTATAATGCAAGAGGCTGTTCATGCTGAAATCATAAAACTCTTAGACAATGGGATAATTTATCCCATTTCTGATGGCCAATGGGTCAGTCCTGTCCACGCGGTTCTGAAGAAATCCGGTTTCACCGTAGTGGAAAACGAGAACAAGGAGTTGGTTCAAACTCGACTTCCCACGAAGATCCGAGTTTGCATCGACTATAGGAAACTGAATGCTGCAACTCGTAAGGACCATTTTCCACTTCCATTCATTGATCAAATGCTTGGACGATTGGCGGGTCACGAGTATTACTGTTTCTTGGACGGTTACTCGGGCTATAACCAGATCCCTATTGCTCCTGAGGACCAAGAAAAGACTACGTTTACATGTCCATTTGGGACATTTTCTTATCGTCGAATGCCCTTCGGCTTATGCAATGCTCCAGCAACGTTTCAACGTTGCATGTTGAGTCTTTTCTCCGATATGGTAGAATGATTCTTAGAGATCTTTATGGATGATTTCTCCATCTACGGAGATTCATTCACTCAATGTCTCCACCATTTAGAACTCATCCTCCAACGTTGTGCGGAGAAAAATCTGACACTGAACTGGGAGAAATGCCACTTCATGGTAAAACATAGAATTGTCTTGGGTCATGAGATCTCCAAGAAAGGAATCGAAGTAGATAGAGCCAAAATTAAGGTTATTGCTAAGCTTCCCATGCCCAAATGCGTTAAGGACATTAGATCCTTCCTAGGACACGCTGGTTTCTACCGAAGATTTATCAAGGATTTTAGCAAAATTACTAGGCCCTTGACTAATCTGTTAGCTAAGGATGTGTCCTTCATTTTTTATGTTGAATGCGTAGATTCTTGGGAGAAGCTTAAGAGAGTGCTTATTTCTGCATCAATCATATCTACACCGGATTGGTCTAAGCCATTTGAGATCATGTGCGATGCTTTCGATTTTGTCATAGGCGCTGTCTTAGGACAACGCATTGATAACAAGCAGCATGTGATATACTACTCTAGTAGGACTCTCAATGATGCTCAACTAAACTACACTACGACTGAGAAGGAATTCTTGGCAGTAGTGTTTTCCTTAGAGAAGTTTCGTCCCTACCTACTAGGGTCCAAAACCACCATTTTCACCGATCATTCTGCGCTTAGGTACCTCATGATGAAGAAGGATGCCAAGGCCCGACTATTCGTTGGATCCTCCTTCTTCAAGAATTCGATCTTGAGATTCGAGATAAGAAAGGCGTAGAAAATGTCGTTGCTGACCACATCTCCCGGATCCCTAATTCTCCATACAACGAATTACCCATAAATGAGGATTTTCCTGATGAACATCTCTTAGCTATCTCTAGGGAACCTTGGTTTGCTGATATAGTGAATTACTTAGTCACAAACTAAACTCCATCTCATTGGTCCAAAAATGATGTTTACCGTTCTTATCCCAAGTTCGGTATTTCTTTTGGGAGGAACCGTATCTTGTCAAGTACTGTTCTTCTGACCAAATTATTAGAAGATGCATTCCCGATGAGGAGGTTAAGAGTGTTCTATCCTTTTGTCACGAACTTGCATGCGGTGGACACTTTGGTCCCCGTAAGACTGCTGAAAAGGTGCTACAAAGTGGGTTTTATTGGCTCACTCTGTTCAAGGATGCTTATGAATTCTACAAGACGTGCCGTAGATGCCAAATGATAGGAAGGATTTCAAATCGAAATATGATGCCCCTCAACCCAATTATAGAAATAGAACTCTTCGATGTTTGGGGCATCGACTTTATGGGTTCATTTCCTAATTCATTTGGGAACCAATACATATTGGTTGCTGTGGATTACGTGTCCAAGTGGGTAGAAGCCATTCCTTGTAAAACTAATGATAACAAAGTTGTCATAAAGTTTTTGAAAGAGAACATTTTTTCCCGCTTCGGAACCCCTCGTGCTATCATCAGTGATAATGGCACTCACTTTTGCAATAGATCTTTTGAAGCTCTTATGCGAAAGTATGCCATAACTCACAAGTTGACCACACCTTATCATCCTCAAACCAGTGGGCAAGTTGAGGTTTCAAATAGACAAGTCAAGCTTAAATTGGAGAAAACTGTGAACCAAAATCGAAAAGATTGGTCCATCAAACTTGTAGATGCTCTATGGGCCTACAGGACCGCTTTCAAGATGATTCTAGGAATGTCTCCCTATAGGTTAATCTATGGCAAACCTTGTCACTGGCCCGTTGAGTTAGAGCACCGAGCCTTATGGGCAATCAAGCAGTTGAATTTCGGCTTGACTAAGGCCGATGACCTTCGAAAATTACAAATTTCTAAATTGGAGGAATTGAGAAATGAGGCCTATGAAAATACTAAGATCACTAAAGATAGAGTCAAGATTTTCCATGACAAGCACATCATAAGAAAAACCTTTGTCCCTGGACAAAAAGTCTTACTCTATAATTCTAGGCTTCATCTTTTTCCAGGAAAATTGAAATCGAGATGGACTAGTCCATTCGTTGTAAAAGCCGTGTTTCCATACGGTGCAGTTGAAATCAGTGACACCAAGAATGGAAATGACTTTAAGGTAAATAGTCAACGCCTTAAATCTTTCTTGAAATCGGTGCCGGTAAATGAAACGGCAATGGGTCTTTTTGACCCAGTGTATCGGTAACTTTCCTCCTTCCATTTTATTCATGCAATTATACATTTCTTTCATACATTGGGGACAATGCATGAGATAAGTGTGGGGGAGGCTTCTAACATGACTGATATAAAAAAAAAAAAAAAAAAAAGATATATAAAAAAAACTTTTTGAAAGGTTAGAACAATATTTTGATATATTTTTTGTAAGAAATTAAGTCAATTTTAAGGAATAGGAGAATCATAATCAGGATTTCTTACACTTGGTCAAAATAAGATAACTTGTTTGATTTTTAGGGTCAGGAAGAAAATTTGTGAAAGTAATTTAGTCTTGATATTTACCTTGATGGCATATGCACACAAAATACACTTACACACTTAGGGTTTAAAAATAGGGACTCTTATGCCTTATAAAAAATATGATGATAAAAAAACAAAAAAATAAGTCTAATTATTGATTAGCTAGGTGCTTTGGCCTAAGCAAGCCTTTGTATTTATGCGAAAGATAATTAGATAAGTTTGAAAAAAAAACAAAATGTGTATATACATCTTCTGATTAAGCTGGGTATTTATGCCCCATGAAGCATAAGTATTCACGCCTAAAAGGGGTACATCGTATAAATAAAAACCTTAGTTTCGTGGCCTTATCTGCTCGAGTGTTTAAGTCCTTGGGGGTGTTTTCTCACCTGGTGCCCTAAAACTGTCCGGTTTGGGTGTCACCGACTGAATGCTCGTTACATGGGCAGATGAGAAAGCCTAATGGAATTGAGGAATAAATTTCACCAAAAATAAATAAATATAAGGCATAGGAGTTAATATTAAAGAACCCTTAGTCAACTTCACAGTCACGATGGTGCATACGACTCAGGGTAAATTAATAGACTAGATGAGAAGTACAATTTGACTCTTACTTTAACTGATGACATGTTTTTGAATAGAGACTAAGTTTAGGAATGAAAAATTTGATATTCCCATAACTTATAGATTACTTAAACTCTAACAAATATACTTCAAATACTTTCTCCTTTAAAATGCTTTTCGAAAATACTAACCTTTTTTCTTTTTCTTTATGGATTTTGTGGGTGTAATCCGCTGAAAACTCTCACGAGACAAAACTCGTCCTCTAGGGGTAACCTAGAGGTTTAACGGCTTGTTGCACATGCTCAGTGCAATCGAGTGACCTGCGAAAGTGGTCTAATAATTGATTAGAATTAGTCTGATGTTTTGCTCGAGGGCGAGCAAAAGATAAGTGTGGGGGTGTGATTAGTCACATATGTTGCATTTACATTGTCACCTTACCATGCTTTTTAGCTAATAAATCCTACTAATAAGTTTTCTTTTTCTTTGCTAAATGTAGGCCCAAGTGCTCAAAGAAAGAAAAGAGAAACAAGCCCAAAAGCCCACCAAATTCTGAATTAATTCAGAATAAATTCGAAAAGAAGAAATCAGGGCTAAATCTTAGCATATCAAGAGGTTAAGAAGAATCCTCCCTGAATCGAGCGATTGAAGCCACAAAATCAAAGGCTGTTTCGTCAGTGGTTAGAGCAGAGACAAGAAAACCAGCAGCAGATACGGGCCAAATACCAAACCAGTGCTCTTCTCCCTTTGGGTGTGGCCACTTGGCCACACCAGGGCCGCGGAAACGCGGCCCTAGCCACGTTTCCGCGGCCAACTAGATTCAGTTGGGGGAGCGTTTGCTCCCCCAATCTTCCCGGGATCCTCCTCATTTGGTTTTTGGCTATAAATATGGGTTTCAGCAAAGAAAAATGTAGCGAAGACTATGATTAAGTTTTGTGTTTATTTTCTTAGGATTTAGGCTCTTTGTTAGCCAGCACAAAAGTTGTAATCTTGTTATTTACTTTGTAGTCCAGTATCAAAACTTGTGAGAGAGGAATTGAGTGTTTGTACTTGAAGATTGAAGTGACGTCAATACAAAAGTCGAGCCAAGTTTTCTTCCACTTGCAGTACGGTATGGTTTGCATTATGTCTATGTTTTCTTCTTTGTTTTCTATGGATAACTAAACGGTTTCCTGGGCTAGCTATCATAACTCTCTCTTGTTCTTCTCTTCCGTTTTTAAAAGAAAAAGACCCAATGAGTCATATGCATGCCTCACTTAAAAGCCTTTCTTTTTGAAAGTGTTCTTGAAGGCACATGAGGATGGGTTTGGTTTGTTGAATTCTCACTTCTTTCATGAACATCTCTTGAATTATTTTTACTTCATTCTTGCTTCTTCGCGCTTGATGTTTTAATATTCAATTCTAACGATTTCTTGAAGAAAAGACCCAATTCTTCTTACCATCTTATGTGCTTTACTTAAAGCTTTCTAAAAATTAACTTTAAGTTTTACAAATGATCACTTGAGGCACTTAACATTTCAAGAGAAGAACGGACAATTGAGTAGTGCGATAGTGAGCCTAGATTTGCTTTCTTATTATATAACAACAAAACAATTCTCAAGCTTTCTAAATCACCTTCTCCAAAACCTTTTCTAAAAGTTGCAATTTCTCTTTTAATCATCTCTTTCTTCCATTCTCTTTTTCATAAAAAACAAACACCATTTCTTGTTTTTAAGCAATTCACCAAAACGCTTCCATCGCATTCCTCCTCGTGGACACGACCCGTTAGCAACAAACTACACGGTAATCTCTTAAACTCTTTGATTGTTCCTTTCTTTTAGCAATCATCTCTTCAGAGACAATCTGGGCTCACTGTCTGCTTCACTGGATCAGTAGAGTCCAAGTTGTTGCTTTGTCCCTCAGAGATGGGTACAGAACTGGTCGTCAGCTTGTCTGTCACTTGTCTTTTGTAAATGTCAACAAGTTTAGACATTGTTCAGGCCAGTAAGAATCTTGTCTTTTTTAAAGTGTCAACAAGACCCCCTTCAAAGTTTTCAAAAGTCTGCAATGGAATGGTTCAGGCTTCGAAATACTTTGAATTGCTTTGATTGATGGTATGTGAAGTACGAACATCGCCATGGTGATTGAGTTCAGCTTCGCTTTCAATCCTGCTTTAGGATAAATTCGCCGAAGAATCGTGTAGATTCGCGATCCTGGGTAGCTTCGCGTCCGAGTCTCCCGGAGGAGATTCACTTCAAGTTGGTCTTGGAACGTCGTTCCTTTCCCGAGACCAACTGCTTTCGGCTAGTTACGAGAAGGATTATTTCCTTTCCTGAAGTTGAAATAACTTCTCTTGCATTAACGAGGGAGATCATTCTTTCCTTGTGCATTTTCAAGGAGACTATTCTCTTTCTCAAGGCTCAGTAAATACCTTAAATTTGCTCGCGCTTCTATGCTTGACGCAGCAGCGGTGCGATCAAGCCATGAGGCCTATAAATAGGACACTTGAAGTCCACTACAGAGAAGCAGTCTGTTCATGACTTCTCCTGGTTGTTCAGAGAAATATACTCAGATTTCTGAAACCGTTAGGGTGCCCACTCTGGTCATTAACCGGCTAAGAACTGGTGAGTCTCGGTCATCCAGAGACTTTACAATGAACTAATGACTTTAGGGAGTTTATCTCCCTTAATTTAGCTTAATCAGCTGCTTCAGGGATTGATTTCCCTTTCTCTTCATTTTGTATCTGACTGATGGCTTAAGCTTTGTTTCCCAGCTTCTCAGCGAAGCAATCATTTTCGCTTGATCAAAAAAAAAGATCATTGCATGCTTGCCTATTAAGTTCGCCACATAGACAAGGATTGGGACTTAGTCTCTTCAAGGTTGAGCCAGTCTTGCCATACAGTTGGGGTCACGACTGCGTCCCTCTGGATCAGTCTGGCTTAACCGTATAGGCGAGGCTAGGATTTAGCTTTTTTCTGACGCTCTTTCAGTATAACTGTCTTAGGCGGAGCTAAGACTTGGCTTACGCTGAGCTAGCCCATCATCACTGTACAAGCGAGGCTATCTTCTGCTTAATTGAAATCCATTCTTAAATTACAACTGAATTGGATATAAATTGCTTTGCCCAAAGAATTTGCCTTAACGTGTCATGCTTGCATTTTTTTTTTGTTTTACTGCTAATCTATTTTCAGTTTGCATTGCAGTGAGCTATGCTTGCCAGTCTTTTGTTTTGATGAAAGAGACCAGAAGGTTGCCTCTTGACTTTCCAGTTGAAACTTTAAATTCTAAGCAGGAGGAACAACTGGGGTAGCTAATGTGTGTTCCCAGAAGAGGTTGGCAGTCGCTTATCCGAGATGATCCACTTCAAGGCGGGGCTGGTAGTTGCTTATCCGAGATGATCTACTTCGGGAAAGCGGACGTCACCTGTAAGGTCTCGGATCCTTTGCCAATTTTCATCAAAGACGATCCGGCCTTCTGGTGGCAACCGGTCCTTTGCCAATTTTCATCAAAGAAGATCCACCTTCTTGATGGCAAAATATGCCATTATGCGAAGGATTACGGCCTTGTGCAGGAGGAACGCCTTTCGTGTCTAGTTGGTTTGGCTTGGAAGTAGATATGACCACTTGTATGCCTTTGGAGCAATGACTCGATTGTACAGAAGATAACTTTGATATAGTAGTATCAATGTACCTTCCTTTTTGAATCAATAAAAGTTTACTTTCTGCTTATCTGCCTTTATTCCTCTTCTTTTTGGCTCGAGAAGACCTGAAGCGGACCAACTTAGGTAAGTATTTTCTCTAGGAGGAATTAGAAATTCTCAGCGGAGCTAAACTTCCGGCGAAGTTGGGGACCGATTTCAAAATAATTCAGGAACCAGCTTCTAGCAAAGCTAGCACGGGATTTCCGCGAAGCTAGAGATGTGCTTTTAGCTGAGCTAAAGCATATTTGTCAGCGAAGTCATTCATGCGTCGCGCTAAGCTAGCACTAGACTCACGGCGGAGTTAGCCCTTAGTGGGGCTAAAATAATGCTTCTTGGGAAATAGGCACCGTTTCAAATTAATTTGAAACGACTACCTGCGCTCCTTTCGAGGAGGCGGAGCTTTAGGCAGTCATTAGCTTATAAAAGCCTGTCGGGCTGAAAGAGAAGGCACCACTTCTCTTTAAATTTTCAGAGCACTGCAAGCCCTTTCTTCTTCTTTCTTCTTCGTTTGAGAATTCAAGAACTTCTACAGTTCTCCAATGTCTCCCAAGAGACGAGCAGGAAAAGAGGTAGCAACCTCTACGACGGAGGGTCCTTCTCCTCCTCCGGTCATCGAACGACCTATCGCAGATAAAAATTTTTCCCTTTTGATCAGAGATTTTCATCTCTCTTTTAAAGCCGATTTTTGGCTATCTTCTGATGAACCCAGAGCGATCAATCATGATCTCGTGATCTTAGGGAGTTCAATTCCCTGAATTTTCCTTGATTTCTTAATCGGGAATCGTAGAACCAAAGAGTCCCTTCTTCAAGCTTCTAGGCGAAGCTATCCCTAAGGTGGTTCACATCCAATTGAATGATAGGGTGTGAAGCTAGCCTTTGGAGTATGACTGAAAAGGACCTTAGTGCCTTAAAATAATTTTTTAGGCAGCAGTACCCTTCTGACGAAGTTAGCCCCAGGGGCTTTGTCGCGTTCTGTTGTTCGAGGTCAAGCTTCTAGAGCGAAGCTAACACTTGGATATTTTTGTGAAATCACCTAGAGGGGGGTGAATAGGTGATGGCTAATCTTATGGTCACTAAATGCGGAATTAAAAACTTATATGGCCTAAACTAAACTTCTTACACTAAACACCACGTATAACACAAGAGTGTAGCCGAATTTTCCGTGAAGGGCTCTGGACTAACTCCTCTAGATTCCCCTAGATAAGGGTTGAGCTGCCGCGTTGGCTCTCTTGGTTAAATACAAGTGTTAGCAAACAATCCCCAAGCATATAACAATTAAGCACAATATGAATATCAAGCATGAAAAGATAAGCACAATAATAGCATGCAAGATATAAACAAGTAAGGGAGAGAGAGAAAGAGCAATCGCAAATACAAAGGATTTGTTTTGAGGTTCGAGCACCCTTGCTCTACATCCCCGCCTTCGACACACGAAGGATTTCCACTATAATCGATCCCACCGGATCACTCGGTGCCGCAACACCTACAAGCTCTCGGACTCCCTAGTCCGTACACACCGCAAGCTCTCTAGCTCGCCGAGGCCGCACCTCAAACACGGAGTTCCCACACGAACTCGAAACAACGAGTCCCCACTAGGACCCGAAACGATGCGAACACACATGTCCGCCTCCTCAAAGTACAAAATAGAACTTTGGTGATCACAACTCTTGATCACCTAAATCCTCTCACAACAAATCTTTATGGGTAGATATAGCAATGGATAGCTCAAGTGTTGTGTGAGAAAATAAGGAAAGAAATGGTGGAGGAAAACTCAAGAAAATCTCTTTTAAAACACTCTTGATAAACTCTCCTTTTGATTGGAAATATTGGCTCTAATATAAGTGGAGAAAACCTCTTAAAGAGTAGGAAAAACTGTTGTAAAAATCCACTTAAAATCTTAGAGAAAACAGCCCCCAAATGGCCCAATTTATAGGGCTCCAAAAACTAGCCATTAGAGGCCTGACAGAGCTGTCGGTCGACCGCCAACGGTCAGAAATCCGACCGTTGGGGCTTCGGTCGACCGGCCCGGTCGATCGAGCCTCTGGAACAGAGAGCAGACTCTTTGTCGGTCGACCGCTCGGTCAACCGAGGTTTTCCAGAGAGTAGCAACTCTCTGGCGGTCGACCGGGTGGGTCAACCGGCCCTCCAGTGCACAAAGGCGTGCACGTCTGTGCACGTCGGTCGACCGTCCGGTCGACCGACTTCAGAATACAGTCGACCGGTCGGTCGACTGCTGAAGCCTGGAAACAGAATTCAGGGATTTAAAATGTTGGTCTTTTTGGCTCACATAAAATCCCATAAATCATGAAAAATCTACAAAATAGTTTTACCAATATACTTTGATAAACAAACATGCTTGCACAAAATCAAGGCATGTTTCAAATGATTTGGACTATTTTTGTAACTTGGAAATTTTGGCTTAAAAATGAAAACTGTATTTTCCAAACTTGATTTTTCAAAACTTGTTTTTTCAAAACTTGTTTTCCAAACTTCACTAGAAAAAAAAACAAGATATTTAAACTCCTTTTAAAGCATAGTGTGTATGGATATGATCCATTACACAAATATGGTGAAATATCTATGTTTTTTACATTAAGCACTAAACATGATTTTGGATAAAACATATAAAGTAGAATACCAAAAACCAAAATGATATTTTGTCAAAGAGAAAAATCTTTTCTAAAACAAACTAAATCAAGAGTATGTGTGTGTGTGTGTATATGTATACTTGAGCAATCCACCAACTATTCTATCCTTTACATTTTAACTAAAAACAAAATCTTATAAAAATAAACCTAGACACAAGTCTTCATCTTCTTGAAGCCTTCACTTGAAGTCTTCTCATCTTCGTGACTTGGTCCAAACACGATCCATAGAGCTTCCTCTTGAGTACTTGATGTGGTCTTGATGCACAAGCTTTTGAATCAAACCGTGTAAGCTCCAAAACTTGGCTTTAAATCCTTTGTTGAAACTACACACCTACTAAGATCTTGATCATAAATCTGAAACTAATTAAACACAATATCATTAATACTATAACTACACGAGTTGATCATCATCAAAACTAGAGTGATGGGCCTTTGGCCAACAATCTCCCCCTTTTTGATGATGACAAAACTCATGAAGTTATATATGCATGGATTAAAGTAAAGCTTCAAAGAACTCCCCCTTAACTCATGCATAACAAATAAACAAATAAATATGCAATGTATGCTCATAAACATGTATGCAAATCTAGGAGATAAACATGCCAATCAAGCATAAAACAAATCAAATTCTTTTTCTCCTATTTGCAAAACAAAACATTTATGCATAAACATAAATACTACTCCCCTTTATGAATAAAGGAAGGAAAACATGCATATATCTCAAATACTTCTCCCCCTTCTTGTCAATCATCAACAAAGGGGTTAAAGTAAAAACAAAATCAACAAATTTTTTCTCCCCTTTTTTGTCCGAAACATAGAATCAATAAAGGGGTAATCATAAACAAATCAATAAAAGTTTATATGTGATATACATTCATGAAGAGGAAGACGCTAAGTTAGCTTCCCTACATATATGCATTACATGAAGAAGGGATGACAAGCCCTAATTCACATAACACATAATCTGTAATGCATAAGAGATGTGAAGCTCCCCCTACACACGTGTATCACATAAAGAAGAGTTGTCAAGCTCCTCAATATAAGATACACTCAACATGAATCTATATGTAGCAGATATGTTAAGCTCTCCTTGCATATAGGCAATACAAATCAAAAATGTTTTGATTTTTAAATTGTTCAAACAAAATTTTGAATTTTTCTCAATAAAACAAATTTTGAGATATCTTGTAGACAAAATGTTTAAGATACCAATTGTAAAAAAAAAATCATGTCGATACCAATTGTAAATAAACATAACAAATTTTGAATTTTTTAAATAGGTAATACATATTGATACCAATTGTAAATTTATAACAAATTTGAAATAGAAACATATTGATTTCAATTGAAAATAAAGTTTTAAAACATGCTTAGCATAAACTAATTTTGTGCTTTAAATATGTAAACTCATTGTAAAGCAAGCACATGAAAATCATATATATGTATGAGAAAAGAATACCAATAGCAATTGATATTATGGAAATAATGAAGCATACATATATAGAAAATAAAATATGAGTATATACAAAATTATCAATTTAGATACCAATTGAAAAGATCCAATGATACCAATTGAAAATAACAATGTAAATCAAGTATATAACTCATAACCTACCACCCTTTATATGCACAAGGTAAAGGATTTTCAATAAAGCTTACAAGGCATACTCGCCCAGCCGACCGCCCATTAAGGTTGGAAGGGGTTTTCGAAAATAATTTTAAAATAGTTAAGCATTGAAAATCTCTTCCAAATGAAGAATAATTAACTAGTTAAAAGTAATTTTTGAAAAACTAGTTAAAGATCCTTCAAAAACATGAAATCAATTTATATATTTTTCATGAATCATAATATACACAAGAGATGACACTCAAAGACTATAAAGCTCAAAAATATGTTCATGAAACAAAAACATGAATAAACAAATAAAAGTGTGAGTGCACAAGAATCATGTAATTAGCATTTTTCATGAAAATAGTCAATAAAGCTCAAAACAAACATGAAAATTCATTTTTCATTTTAAAAACAAACTTCAAGGTATATGTATGATTTATCCAAAACTAACAATATGCATACATATCCCAAACATAAAAGAGTCTATGATATAATTTGCATGAAGGCAAGAGACTCAAAAAGGGTATACATGTATATTTATTAGATTTGAATATAAAAATACATATACATGAAGTAAAACATGAAAATAGGCAAAATAAGTATAAATGAAAGAATCATCAAAACTAGCCTATATATATGCATATAGTGGGTACAAATGAGAATGAAGTGCAAAACATATATGAATCAATTTGTTGCTCACTACTTGTACATATATATATATATATATATATATATATATATATATATATATTATATATATATATATATATATATATATATATATATATATATATCCAAGTTTTAATAAAAACTACATTTAAACTAGTGTTTACCACAAAAACAATTAAACATGAACATGCTAAAAATATTATAAATGAACAAAGCATGTACATAAACTAGGAGTTTTTAGAGATAGTTACTAAACAAAGAACTATGCTCCAAACCTCCAAAATATGGTGGTTGTCTCACCAAAACTCCTTGGTAGCAGTGCATCAAATGTATGTCCTTCTAGTCCATGTGCAACCACCACCAAGGCACCAAATCTCTCACGTCTTGTGAGAGCCCTCACCTACATCAAAAATAAAAAGTGGGGACTTTGGTACCCATTTTTTCTTGGGTCCTTGGGGGTTAGCTTTGTAAGGAACCCAAACATTTTTCTTAGCAAAATTAAATAATGTAACTTATCAAAACAAAATTTTGCTAAACGGCCTTTGCGGCCACAATGTGTACATTTGTATACCTTAGGATGCTTATGTGTGTAAGTGTGATCATGACGTGCAACATAAGCATATGCATGATGATGATGCGCATGAATGTGTGGAGTTTGTTTCTTTGAAAACAAGGACTCCAATCTAGAATGGTTAAATGCACATGAGCTCAAGGTTGAGCTCAAACAATTAATCCTATTTTTTAAAACATTTATCTCATTTTCATTTATGGTGGCATGTAAAGCATGATGAGATAAAGAATCATTTTTCTTTTTTCTTTTAGAAAAACTTTCTTTTTCTTTTTCACAAATTTTCTTTTTAAACAAGAGTTTTCTTGAAAAACAACTTCTTTTTGTTTTTCTACCAAAACAATTTTATTTTTCAAATTTGTGTTTCCTTCACAAAGATCATCCAATTTTGAAAGCAAGGAAACATTCTCATTTTTCAAAAATTTGTTTTCTTTTTCTAAACATGCAATATTATTTTTAAAAGAATTATTTTCTTTATGCATGCAATCAAAATTCTTTTTCAAATTTTTATTATCTTTCTTAAGCATGTCATATTTCTCAAGAAGTTGTTGACAAAATGAAGCACGCTCATCATATGACATATCATTTTCTTCTACCTCGGATTCGGTAGTTACCTCAAGGGGGTTATCCCCTTGGACCATGTAGCCCAAGTTGGAGGTGTTGCTTCCAACATCCGAGTCGCTCCCCGGATAGTGTTGTCCTTTTTCACCAAGGGAGAGAATGGTGTTCCAAACTACAAAAGCCGAATCAATATTAGAAACCCTAGATAAATAATCATCATTTAGGGTTGATTTTATAGCATGAAGGGCTTTTGCATTAGCCTCAAAATTATTGCCATTTAAACAATATGAATTATTAGTGATGGCAAGATAAACATGAATGCCTAGGGCTTTGAGGTGCAAGGACATCTTCACCTTCCATATAGGGATGTTAAGAATGTCAAACATGGGTGGTGACATGAAGTCCATGGTGTGTGTACAAATATTTTGTGATTAGCCTAAAAAAGAGGATCTTTAACTCTAGGTTGTAAGACCCAAATCAAGAGCACTTGGCTCTGATACCAATTGTGAAATCACCTAGAGGGGGGTGAATAGGTGATGGCTAATCTTAGAGTCACTAAACACGGAATTAAAAACTTATATGACCTAAACTAAACTTCTTACACTAAACACCACGTATAACACAAGAGTGTAGCTGAATTCCCCATGAAGGGCTCTGGACTAACTCCTCTAGATTCCCCTAGATAAGGGTTGAGGTGCCGCGTTGGCTCTCTTGGTTAAATACAAGTGTTAGCAAACAATCCCCAAGCATATAACAATTAAGCACAATATGAATATCAAGCATGAAAAGATAAGCACAATAATAGCATGCAAGATATAAACAAGTAAGGGAGAGAGAGAAAGAGCAATCGCAAACACAAGGGATTTGTTTCGAGGTTCGAGCACCCTTGCTCTACATCCCCGCCTTCGACACACGAAGGATTTCCACTATAATCAATCCCACCGGATCACTCGGTGCCGCAACACCTACAAGCTCTCGGACTCCCTAGTCCGTACACACCACAAGCTCTCTAACTCGCCGAGGCCGCACCTCAAACACGGAGTTCCCACACGAACTCGAAACAACGAGCCCCACTAGGACCCGAAACAATGCGAACACACACGTCCACCTCCTCAAAGTACAAAGTAGAACATTGGTGATCACAACTCTTGATCACCTAAAATCCTCTCACAACAAATCCCTATGGGTAGATATAGCAATGGATAGCTCAAGTGTTGTGTGAGAAAATAAGGAAAGAGATGGTGGAGGAAAACTCAAGAAAATCTCTTTTAAAACACTCTTGATAAACTCTCCTTTTGATTGGAAATATTGGCTCTAATATAAGTGGAGAAAACCTCTTAAAAGAGTAAGAAAAACTGTTGTAAAAATCCACTTAAAATCTTAGAGAAAACAGCCCCCAAATGGCCCAATTTATAGGGCTCCAAAACTAGCCGTTGGAGGCCTGACAGAGCTGTCGGTCGACCGTTCGGTCGACCACCACGGTCAGAAATCCGACCGTTGGGGCTTCGGTCGACCGGCCGGCCCGGTCGACCGATCCTCTAGAACAGAGAGCAGACTCTCTGTCGGTCGACCGCTCGGTCGATCGGGGTTTTCCAGAGAGCAGCAACTCTCTGGCGGTCGACCGGGTGGGTCGACCGGCCCTCCAGTGCACAAAGGCGTGCACGTCGGTCGACCCGGTCGACCGACTTCAGAACACAGTCGACCGTCGGTCGACTAGCTGAAGCCTGGAAACAGAATTCAGGGATTTAAAATGTTGGTCTTTTTGGCTCACATAAAATTTCATAAAATCATGAAAAATCTACAAAAATAGTTTTACCAATATAATTTGATAAAGAAACATGCTTGCACAAAATCAAAGCATGTTTCAAATGATTTGGACTATTTTTTTAACTTGAAAATTTTGGCTTAAAAACGAAAACTGTATTTTCCAAACTTGATTTTTCAAAACTTATTTTTCCAAACTTGTTTTCCAAACTTCACTAGAAACAAAAACAAGATATTTAAACTCCTTTTAAAGCATAGTGTGTATGGATATGATCCATTACACAAACATGGTGAAATATCTATGTTTTTGACATTAAGCACTAAACATGATTTTGGATAAAACATATAAACTAGAATACCAAAAACCAAAATGATATTTTGTCAAAGAGAAAAATCTTTTCTAAAACAAACTAAATCAAGAGTGTGTGTGTGTGTATGTATACTTGAGCAATCCACCAACTATTCTATCCTTTACATTTTAACTAAAAACAAAATCTTATAAAAACAAACCTAGACACAAGTCTTCATCTTCTTGAAATCTTCACTTGAAGTCTTCTCATCTTCTTAACTTGGTCCAAACACGATCCATAGAGCTTCCTCTTGAGTACTTGATGTGGTCTTGATGCACAAGCTCTTGAATCAAACCGTATAAGCTCCAAAACTTGGCTTTAAATTCTTTGTTGAAGCTACACACCTACTAAGATCTTGATCATAAATCTGAAACTAATTAAACACAAGATCATTAGTACTATAACTACACGAGTTGATCATCATCAAAACTAGAGTGATGGGCCTTTGGGCCAACAATTTTCCCGTTTCCTGCCTTCGTATGGAGTGCGGAGTTACGCTGTAGCAGCGAAGCTAAGCTTCGGGGCGAAGCTATCATTAGGCCAGCTTCGCTCGGAGAGCGAGACTATGCCTTAACAAAAATTGCATTCTTGTTTTAGCCCTTGTTTGGCTGATGAACTAATCATAGTTTCTCCTTGCTCTTACAGTGCACTATACTCCTGGTCCTCTGAACAGTCTCTTTGGCACAGCCTGGGGGCTAGATGGCCACGTCAGTCTGCAGTTTCAAGGGCAGGCTTCACTATTCAGCGAGCGAAGCTCTCCTGCTCAGGATGCACTTATTCACGGTGGGGATCAGCGCACCATGAGGAGCATCTTAACTACTGCTCCCCTTGAAGATTCTGACCGAAGAATCTATCGAAAGCCGGCTTCATATTTGGAGATGCAGCGCCAGGCAATGATCACCAGCTGCTAGCCGGAGAGGGGCAGTGGATTTTCAAATGGATGGCGAGAAGTACTATCTCCCAACTAGCAAGCGGCATTTTCCCTTGTCCTTCTTTCAATGCGTGACGAGGGCTCAAAAGATGCAGTGGCAAGTGACTCGGACTACTGACTCCGTTCACGTGGGGAAGTTGATAATTTCGTCCCCTGGTTATACAAGAGCGGGTCATCCTCGCTGCATATTGGGTCTCCACCCTGGGAATGTACCTCCAGACATCCCAGTGGGAGAAAACCCCGTGGTGGCTCAGACCTTTGGAAATCAGTTCTTTAAAGTTTGTGGCAATTATCCAGCCAATAATTTCGGGACTCTAGGGTGGATTCTGAAAATCACCTAGAGGGGGGGTGAATAGGTGATGATGCTAATCAAAGACCAATAAAAAAATTTAAAGTCACAACAATCACCAATCAAGAATCACAAGATGAATGCAAGCAAGTATGACAATGAATATGATGAGCAAGTAACAAGTGCAAGCAAAGTAGAGTAAGGAGTGCAAGAATGTAAACCAATCGCAAACACAAGGATATGTTATCGAGGTTCGAGCACCAGCTCTACTCCCCGCCTTCCCCAGAAGGATTCTAGCTACTTCCACTATCACAAAGATCTCAAATACAATGGAGTACCCACCTCCTACAATCTCAAGTACAAGTAATTTCCTTGGTAGTCAAAAGACCACAAACTCTCTCTTTCAAATATCTCTTCCCTTACAAAAGGTCCTTAGAGAATATTGAGTAGGAATGAAGCTCTTGTGTGTAAGGAGAAAAGAAAATTAAATCAGAGAGTATCACAAAAACACTTCAGAAATTAGAGAGAATTTCAGCCCAAAAACCAAGAAACAATGTCTTTTGAAAGCCTTAAACTTTTTGAATTTTCTAGCAAAAATTGTTGTGATGAATCTCTCCCCAAACACCCCTATTTATAGGAGAGGGCTAGGTTAAGAGATAAAACAAACTTAAGGCTGATTAAGTAATATTAGATTCAAATATATCCCTAAATCAAATTTTAAACACAAAAAGTCAAAACTTAAAATACCCCAGAAAATAGCCGTTTACTGTTCAACGGATCTGTCGGTCGACCGGTCGGATCAAATTTTTGACCGTTGCAGGCCAGCGGTCGACCGCCCGGTCGACCCAATCTAACCGAGAGCAAGGTTGCTTACAGTCGGTCGACCGGTCGGTCGACCGATACAACGTGCACACAGATATGTGCACAGCCAGAGCCACGGTCGACTGGGACGGTCGACCGGCCAACCTGTCATAGGTCCGGTCGACCGTTCGGTCGACTGGCTCAGGTCAAAAATCAGGATTTGAAGAGAAAATAAAGGGGATTTTGATTTTGATAAAATAGTTTTGAACATAGATTTGTATAAAACACAAATATATATCTGTAGGCCAAATCTTGTAAACAAAATGTTTTTGTATAAATTATAAGAAAACATTTTGGAATAAACATGTGCGCAAAAACGTGTGTGATAGAGCTTCAAACCTATCCACTATTCTTTAACAAACTATAAAACTAAAAATACAATGATTAAATACTCTTTGAGCAATCTTCAAGTCTTTGAGCCATCCAATGCCTTGCTTGTGCCTTCTCTTCTATGATTCTTCCTTGATTGTGCAATTTACCTTCCTTGCTATGTGAAACTTAGAAGTTCTTGCAAAAGCTAAGCCAATGGTCTCCAAACATGGTACAAAACCTGAAACTTATCTTGAACAAATTCATTAGTACCAAATAGCTCTTATTTGGTTTGTCATCATCAAAACACAAAACAAGAGAGTGTAACCTCTTGGGCCAACAATCTCCCCCTTTTTGATGATGACAAAACAAATAGGCTATAGACAAAAATATGGGGGAGGAGAAGACTCCCCCTCAAATTATGCTATATTTATGCTATAAAAAAAACACAAGAATTTATTAAAAACACAAAAACATACTCTTGATGCCAATTGAAACCAAATTGAAACAATACCAATAAAACACAAAATACAAGAGTTCTCAAATTCATAAGACTCATAACAAAAACTCATAAAACCAAAACATATAAATTCATATGGAACCAAGACCAAATGAACTTATTTTTGTCCCATGTAAACTTATTCTCCCCCTTTTTGTCATACATCAAAAAGGGTTATGAAAAACATGTTTAATCAATAACACAAACATTAAGTTCTCCACAAATAAACGAAAATCTAGCAAAATCAAGTGGTTTAGTGAAAATATCGGCAAGTTGTAAATCCGTGGAAACATAATCAATATCTATATCTCCTTTCTCAAAATGATCTCTAAGAAAGTGATATCTAATCTCAATGTGCTTGGTCTTACTATGTTGATTTGCATTCTTAGTCATGTGTATAGTACTAGTATTATCAAAAATATTTTTATATGATCAAAATGCAAATCAAAATCAAGGAGAGTATGTTTCATCCAAAGGACTTGTGCACAACAAGCCCCTGCGGCAACATACTCCGCCTCGGCGGTTGAGAGTGCTACGGAATTTTGTTTCCTAGAGGACCATGAAACAAGACAATTACCAAGAAATTGACATGTCCCACTAGTACTCTTTCTATCTACTCTACAACCCGCAAAGTCGGCATCCGAATAACTCGTCATTGAGAAATCTCCGGTTTTCGGATACCATAGACCCATCCCAATAGTGCCCTTAATATAACGAATAATGCGTTTTACCGCAATAAGATGGGACTCTTTAGGACACGATTGAAATCTAGCACAAAGACACACACTAAACATGATATCCGGCCTACTTGCCGTTAAATATAAAAGACTTCCTATCATGCTTCTATATAATTTAATATCAACATTTTTACCTTGGTCATCTTTATCAAGCTTGGTTGTAGTTGCCATGGGAGTGTTGCAAGTCTTTGAGCCTTCAAGTCCAAACTTCTTTACAAGTTCCTTTGCGTACTTGGCTTGACTTATGAACGTCCCGTTTTGCAATTGCTTGATTTGGAGTCCAAGGAAGAAATTGAGCTCACCCATTGAAGACATTTCAAACTCAAGTTGCATTACCTTTTCAAAATCCTTGCACAAAAGCTCATTAGTAGAACCAAAAATTATATCATCAACATAAATTTGCACAATTAATATATCATTATCAACATGCTTAGTGAATAGAGTGGTGTCTACTTTGCCTTTAATAAAATCATTTGAAATAAGAAAACTAGAAAGCCTTTCATACCAAGCTCTAGGAGCTTGTTTCAATCCATATAAAGCTTTATCAAGTTTAAAAACGAAATCGGGATGAACATGATCAATAAAACCGGGAGGTTGAGAAACATAAACTTCTTCATTAATAAAACCATTCAAAAATGCACTTTTCACATCCATTTGAAAAAGTTTAAAATTTTTGAAAGATGCAAAAGCTAGTGTCATCCGTATGGCTTCAAGCCGTGCTACGGGTGCAAAGGTCTCCTCAAAGTCAATTCCTTCAACTTGAGTGTAACCTTGGGCCACTAACCTAGCTTTATTCCTAATGACATTTCCGGACTCATCCATCTTGTTTCTAAAGATCCACTTAGTACCAATTATTGGTCTATCGTGGGGTTTAGGAACAAGGTGCCAAACTTGGTTGCGCTCAAATTGATTGAGTTCCTCTTGCATGGCAAGCAACCAATATGGGTCCGTCTCGGCTTCGAGAATGCCTTTGGGTTCAAAATGAGAAATGAAAGCAAAGTTACCACATAGGTCATGGAGTTTGGAGCGTGTTGTGACTCCTTTAGATGCATCACCCAAGATGAGCTCCTTAGGATGATTTGTAGCGTATCTCCAACTTTAGGAAGCGGTTGAGAGCTTTCCTCTTCATCCTCTTGAACATCACCAATAGATTCTTGCTTTTCTTCTTGAGCGGGTGAGTCCTTCAAGGATAGTCTCTCCATGTCTTCACCTAATGGTTCAATCTCTACAACATTCTCAACAACCACATTAGATTCTTCAAATTTAACATGCATGGATTCTTCTATGGTAAGTGTAGATCTATTGAAAACTCTATATGCTTTGCTAGTAGAAGAATATCCAACAAAGATAGCTTCATAAGCCTTAGCATCAATTTACCCAAATTATCCTTAGTATTTAAAACAAAACACTTGCATCCAAAAACTTTGAAATAAGCAACATTAGGTTTTCTAGAGTGATACATTTCAAAAGATGTTTTGAAGAATTTTTACACAAATAAATACGGTTAGATATATAGCATGCGGTGTTTACGGCCTCGGCCCATAAATATTGAGGGAGGTCGTATTCACTTATCATTGTCCTAGCCATCTCTTGAAGTGTTCTATTTTTCCTTTCTACAACTCCATTTTGTTGTGGAGTCCTAGGACAAGACATTTCATGCTTAATTCCCTTTTCATCACAATAAGTCATGAAGAGTTGGTTTACAAACTCACCACCTCTATCACTCCTTATATTTCAAAATCGGAAAACCTTTTTCTTTTTCAACTCTTTTTCGAAAAATCTTAAAATGAGAAAAAGTTTGATCTTTATTTTGCAAAAAGAAAACCCAAGTAAAACGGGAAAAATCATCAACCAAAACAAATGCAAATCTACTTCCATTTAAACTTTTAGTTTTAGTTGGTCCAAAAAGATCCATATGAATTAATTCTAAAGGCCTAGTTGACATGATATCCTTGATTGGTTTGAAGGAAGACTTGGTTTGTTTCCCAAGTTGGCACGCACCACAAATGCGGTCTTTCTCAAACTTCAAGTAAGGAATACCCTTCACCAATTCCTTTGAATTAATCCTAGAAAGATGTTCAAAAGAAGCATGTCCTAATCTTCTATGCCAAAGCCAAGAATTTTCATCAAAAGCATTCAAGCATTTAGTAGAACACTCAATATTAAGCATGTCAATGATATAAACATTATCATCACGAAAACCGGTGAGAATACAAACATCGGATTTAACATCAAAAATCTTGCAAGAAGAATTATCAAAAACAACTTTAAGTCCACGGTCACAAAGTTGACTAATGCTAAGCAAATTATGCTTTAAACCATCTACTAAAACAACATTTTCAATAATAGGAGATGCACCAATTTGAATGTTACCTATACCGATGATAGTCCCTTTGGAGTCATCCCCGAAGGTGACGGTGCCACCTTCCATGTACCTTGATAGGGTTGTGAAGTTGTTGATGTCCCACGTCATGTGTCTTGAACAACCACTATCAAGGTACCACCGCTCCCTACGTCTTGGAGCTTTGGTGTGTACCTACATCAAATAATTTAAGAGTTGATTTTGGTACCCACATTTTCTTGGGTCCTCTAGGGTTAGTGTCATGAACCCAAACTAGATTATTTGTTCTATTTAGTTGATCATAACAAAACTTAGCTAAATGTCCATTTTTACCACAATATGTGCATCTATAAACTCTACCATATTTAAAAGCATAGTGAGTGTGTGATTTGTGAGCATGAGAAACTTTAGCATGAGAGGTATGAGCATGAGAATTTTATCTTGTGAAATTTTAGCATGAGTAGTGTGCTTTTTAGAAAACATGTCCTCAAGTTTCTTAGTATTGAAAGCACAATCATTTAAAACTTTTTCAAAATCATTCATTTTGGATTTAAAAGAAGAAATTTCTTTTTCATCAATAATAGGAGATTTTGCCTTACAAGAACTTTTGTAGGCACAAAATTCTTTTTGCATGGAATGAAATTAGAAGAAATATCATCTTTTTCTTTAGAAACAATGGCAAGTTGATTCTTAAGAAAAGCAACTTCTTTTTGTAATTTTAAGCATTCAAGTTTCTTATTATCATAAGTTTCAGAAAGTTCTACAAAGCATGTACTAGAACTTCCTTACTTAGTTCATCATCTTCATCATCAAGGGATTGAGGAGTTACCTTAGGTGTGTTTGCCATGAAACACATATTAGCTTGATCCACCTCCTCTTCGGACTCGCTTTCCGAATCCCATGTTGCTTTGTATGCTTTCTTTTCCTCCGGCTTCTTTGGCTTGAAGGAGGATGTCATCTTCTTCTTGAACTCCGGACAATCCGCCATGATATGTCCGGGTTTGCGACAATTATAGCAAATGATCCTCCGTTCCTCTTTGCCTTCGAATTTTCTCCGGAAGTTGAACTTGTTCTTTCGGTACAACCTCTTGACATTCCGCACAAGTAGAGTTAGCTCCTCATCTTCTTCTTCGTCATCTTCATCGTCATCATTGGTGGATGAAGTCTTGAAGGCTATGGATTTCTTCTTTGAAGTAGTGGCTTCTTCTCTTGCCTTCTTCTCCATCTCATGGGTCTTTAGGTTCCCAATGAGACTAATGATGTCCATCTCGTCCTTGTCATTCAACTCCTTTAAGGTGGTGGCCTTGATCTCCCATGAAGAAGGAAGCGCCCGAATCACTTTCCGCACCTTTTGATCGTTGGAGATGTCATCACCTAATGAAGAAAGACCATTAGTGATTTTAGTGAAACGAGTAATCATACTATCAATAGATTCTTCATCAAGCATTTTGAATGACTCATATTGAGACCTCAAGAGATCTATTTTAGCTCTCTTGACTTGTGAAGTCCCTTCATGTGTGACCAATAAGTGTTGCCAAATCTCATAGGCGGATTGGTAATGAATTACCCGTGTAAGGTCATCCTCATTCAAGGCGGTTAAAAGGGAGTTTTGGGCCTTGGAGTTAGCCTCATATTCTCTAAAGTTGAAGTTGGTCCAAGTGCTCTCATCACTATCGGGTGCTACATAGGGTTTGGTCAAAGACTTAGCCACTAAACTACCTAATGATTGCAAAAAGATAGTCATCCTAACCTTCCAAATAGGGAAATTGAGTCCATCAAATTTAGGTGGGGATTTAATATTATCGGCCATGTTTACTAGTGTATGAATGATGGAATGAAAATGTTGATTAGCAAGTTTTAAGGATCTCTCTATGGATGTTAAGCCAAAACTAGAGTCCAGGCTCTGATACCAATTGAAAATCACCTAGAGGGGGGTGAATAGGTGATGATGCTAATCAAAGACCAATAAAAAAATTTAAAGTCACAACAATCACCAATCAAGAATCACAAGATGAATGCAAGCAAGTATGACAATGAATATGATGAGCAAGTAACAAGTGCAAGCAAAGTAGAGTAAGGAGTGCAAGAATGTAAACCAATCGCAAACACAAGGATATGTTATCGAGATTCGAGCACCCAGCTCTACTCCCCGCCTTCCCCAGAAGGATTCTAGCTACTTCCACTATCACAAAGATCTCAAATACAATGGAGTACCCAACTCTTACAATCTCAAGTACAAGTAATTTCCTTGTAGTCAAAAGACCACAAACTCTCTCTTTCAAATATCTCTTCCCTTACAAAAGGTCCTTAGAGAATATTGAGTAGGAATGAAGCTCTGTGTGTAAGGAGAAAAGAAAATTAAATCAGAGAGTATCACAAAAACACTTCAGAAATTAGAGAGAATTTCAGCCCAAAAACCAAGAAACAAAGTCTTTTGAAAGCCTTAAACTTTTTGAATTTTCTAGCAAAAATTGTTGTGATGAATCTCTCCCCAAACACCCCCTATTTATAGGAGAGGGCTAGGTTAAGAGATAAAACAAACTTAAGGCTGATTAAGTAATATTAGATTCAAAATATATCCCTAAATCAAATTTTAAACACAAAAAGACAAAACTTAAAATACCCCAGAAAATAGCCGTTTACTGTTCAACGGATCTGTCGGTCGACCGTCGGTCGACCGCACGATCAAATTTTTGACCGTTGCAGGCCAGCGGTCGACCGCCCGGTCGACCCAATCTAACCGAGAGCAAGGTTGCTTACAGTCGGTCGACCGATACAACGTGCACACAGATATGTGCACAGCCAGAGCCACGGTCGACTGGGACGGTCGACCGGCCAACCTGTCATAGGTCCGGTCGACCGTTCGGTCGACTGGCTCAGGTCAAAAATCAGGATTTGAAGAGAAAATAAAGGGGATTTTGATTTTGATAAAAATAGTTTTGAACATAGATTTGTATAAAACACAAATATATATCTGTAGGCCAAATCTTGTAAACAAAATGTTTTTGTATAAATTATAAGAAAACATTTTGGAATAAACATGTGCGCAAAAACGTGTGTGATAGAGCTTCAAACCTATCCACTATTCTTTAACAAAACTATAAAACTAAAATACAATGATTAAATACTCTTTGAGCAATCTTCAAGTCTTTGAGTCATCCAATGCCTTGCTTGTGCCTTCTCTTCTATGATTCTTCTTGATTGTGCAATTTACCTTCCTTGCTATGTGAAACTTAGAAGTTCTTGCAAAAGCTAAGCCAATGATCTCCAACATGGTACAAAACCTGAAACTTATCTTAACCAAATTCATTAGTACCAAATAGCTCTTATTTGGTTTGTCATCATCAAAACACAAAACAAGAGAGTGTAACCTCTTGGGCCAACAGATTCACCCTCCCAAGGCATGGTGGAGGGACTTGACTTTATATGTCCTTGCTCATTTTGAGGAGGATCTGGAAAGGCTGGGCTTTATGAGGCCGTCAGGGCGACTCATTCAGATGAGCGTAGCGAACTTCTACGCCATCTTTGAGTTATACTGCCCGGCTACAGGGACCTTCTTTACCCCTGTTGGCGAATTGGGTATGACTCTACACGAGATATGGAAATCTCTACTCTGCCTTTGGGGTCTATCCCATATGAAGAATATTTCCCGTGCGAGGCGAAATCGGCACTTCTGGAGAAGCAGGAGCCCGCTTTGCTTGAGACCTACCGGGAATTGATGTGCCACCTCTACATTTGTTCCAGCATGCATGGGAGCCATAAGGGAGCTTCATGAAGTCTGAAGAGCTGGGGAAATTATTTGTTCCCCGACTTGGAAGGTACTCCTGAAGCAACTCATTGTGGAGTTGCAGAGGAAGACATCTTTCGCCGGATGCAAGAGCACTCTCAAGGGGATTTGATTCTGGAAGAAGATGATAGACCCTATGAGAAAGGCGATATTCTTTGGAGTTTTCATCACCAAGCTCGTCGACCGACATCTCAGAAGGCACTTCTAGCTGGTTTCTTAACGGTCTGGTTGAAAAGGTGTGTGGTATCGTCTTCGTCTGGCGATGTCATTCATCCGACTGTCTTTTTGCCTGCCGTTTGTCTAGTCCATGGTCGTTCTCTTGGACTTCTTCCAGCCATGGTGTGTTGTATTCAAAGAGGCATTCGTGCATTGCCGGAGGCTTTCTGTAGGCCACCAACAACGAAGCGAGGAAAGGGGACTATCTTGCCTCGCGACGGACCAAACCCCAGAATAGGTTTGTCATATACTTATCTAATGGCATGGTTCGCCCTTCACTGTCCTTCCATCATCCAAGCTAGAGAGGAGCCCCCAGAGGGTGTTCGAATGGCGCTTCTCCGTCGATTTGAGGGGTGTTCATGGTCAAAGACTTATGTGGCTGCGGTCTGTAAGCTACTGTGTCGTCATGACGTTTATAGTCTTTAATGATGCTACCCCTACATTCGTGATGCAGGCTACGGTAAAGAATTCAAGGATGTGGGAGAAGGGCAGACGTTATTGAGTTGAGGAGTCTTCGAGTGGCTGGTTAGCGTCCGGCCATCACACTTATTGTATAGGAGTGGGGACACCTGTTACTTGGAGCCCTATGTTCCGAGTCGGTTTGCCCGCCAGTTTAGGTATGACCAACTGTATGTAGGCAATCCAAACAGCAGTCTAGCCTTCATGGGGAGTCTTATCGATGGAGCTCGTGCCTGGCGGTTCTTCATTGCTGGCTGTACTGAGGTGCGACTGTGCATGCCGCTAAGGACTCCGAACCTTCTGACGACCCTGGGATTCTGCCAGTGGTATAGAACTTCGAACTCCACACCCACTGGATTTTCTATTAATTCCTTTGGTGTGAAGTTAATCTCTCAGCGGCTGAAGCGGAAGGTTACTGAGAAGAGCGAGGGTAAGAGGGTCCACGTTCCAGGCCTCGGGGAATTCATCGCCGTTGATGATAGCGAAGCCTCGGATGCAGGAAGTCCTCGCTTTAAAGCGGATACAGGTACTGAGGCTCCAACAACTGCTTCTGGTGGGGTAGGCACGACCCCCATGGAGATGTTGATGTGGAAGAAGTGGAGGAAGAAGATGCTGACGTCCACTTCGAGTGAAAGCGGGAAGGTAGATCTCGTAGGAAGAGGGTAGTGAAGAAGCCTCATCGCTACGCTCCTACGGTTGTTGTAGAGGGCGAATTATCCGCAGCGCCTCCTCCTCCTGTCCCATTGGTCATTAAGTTATCGGCACCTACGCTGACTACTGGTAAAGCTGCTCTGACCCAGGTAAGATCAATTCTGTTCTTATAATATACTTCTTATGTGTTCCATATAGCTCATTGTTTACTTTATGCTTTAGGAACTGAGGCGGTGAGAAGCCCGAGAGCTGAGGCTGTCGGAGAACAAAGGGAGCATTATGATCCCTTGTTCACTTATAGGGAAGGCGATGAAGCTGGCTATTTTGCCGTCTCGGAAGAGTCTGGAGGTGACGCGATTGATGTAGGTCCTTCGGGCGTTGGGACTTCAAAAGGAAGTCCCGTAGCTTCTAGTTCTTTTGGGTGGACCACGGAGGGTTCGGCCAGTGAAGGTGGGCCGACCGTTCGTGTTGATTCTGCCAAAGATTTCCCAATGGAGCCTGCAGGGACTGTTGCAACCGTCAAGACGATTGAGGCGACATTATCTTTTGGTACTGTTTTGACCTTTTGACTCCTGCTATTTATTATGCCTTACCTAAACAAAGTCTTGTTGTAAGCGTTCCGCTTTGGGTGCATCGACTTCAAGAGAGCCAACCAATCTTCCTGAGGGAACCAGGGGTGAAGTAAGTACTTCGACCATGGCGGATGCTGCTAAGTTGGATGCTTTATATCACGACCTGCCCTCTTATCAGCCTGAACCAGCCAGAGGAACTGAAATTGAGGGGACGGTAATCATGAAACCAACCTCACTTCCAACTATATCGGTGAGTGAGATGCCATTGGTTCGCCAGTGCCGCCTATCTTGCCAGGCGCGGAGCTGATGGTGATTACCAGTTCTACTTCTCCAATATTGGTGGTTAAGCCAGCTCTCCCAGAAATAGTCAACTAGTCCTACCTCGGTTGTGGCTAGTGTACTGATTTCAATGAGGACTCCTCCGAGATCACCGACGACCCCTCATGTTGCTACTGCCAGTGCTTCTATTATTTCCTCCATAGTTACACTGGTGAAGCCAGTGGAAACTCTGTCTTCAAGGGCTGCTCATTTGTCGGGAGTAATTGAGGCCGAGAACGAATTCATGGCTGAGTTAGTCGACAACTTTCATTAAGAGCTTGAAGTGATCCATTGCTTTGATTTTGAAGGGCTCGACTACCTCGTTCTCTGCTTTAAAGGTGGTCCTCTCCCGAAGCATTGACAGTATCCGGGACTATGGAGGTGATGATCAGGCCGCCGTATTAGAGCTACTGGTGTACAAACTTGAGAGGGATGTGGACGAATGGCGCCGTCTTAGCCATTCAGATCTGGAATCTTCAGTTAACGAGCAGCTTGCGCATCTTATTGCTCAGATGCATGAAGCTCATCTCGCCGCTCAAGAAGCTGCTAAGGCAATTTCTTCTGAATTGAAATCCTTGGATACAAGGAAAGTAGAGCTCGGGGATGCCATAAACGCTTCTAGCAGTACTCTTCTTGACGCTGAGGATAAAATTGAAAAGGCCAAGGAAATGATTAGGAAAGCTAATCTTCTTTTGTCCAAGGCTGAACCAGTGCGTCTTGAAGAGACTGCCAGGCTTGAGCAGCTTAATGCCCAGAATAATGAAGTCTTGCGGCAGGAGCTAGCACATAGGGCAACCTTGGTTGAAATTGAAGCTCGCTTGGCCCAGGCGGCGAGCTTTAATGAGGCCGAGTTGAGGTCGCAGGTACTTATCAGGGCTGCTGAAGAGAGGAAGACTAGGCTGGCCGCTCTTGAAGAACGGATTAAGTCCTATGAAGCACCGTCATAACTTGTAATCTGTGCATTCATGTATCCCTCTTTTGGAATCAATAAAAAGTAATTTTATTTTGACTCCCTTGTTGCATTTCCAACTTGCTTTATTTTCTGAATTCTCGCTTTCAAGTTGTATCGCAGCCCTTTGAGAAAATAGTCCTTACTAGACTAAAAAAATGAGACCTGGCCATCTGCCAGTTCAGAGGTCGCAATGACATAACCGATTGAGAAGCCATCAAGCTCAAAATTGTCATATGATGACAAAGAAATAGTTCTTGCCGGACTGAAAGATGAGACTTGACTATCTGTCGGTTCAGAGGTCGCAATGATATAACCGATTGAGAAGCCATCAAGCTCAAAATTTTGTCATATGATGACAAATAAAAAGTCCTTGCCGGACTGAAAGATGAGACTTGGCTATCTGCCGGTTCAGAGGTCGCAATGACGTAACCGATTGAGAAGCCACCAAGCCCAAATTTTTGTCATATGATGACAAAGAAATAGTCCTTGTCAGACTGAAAGATGAGACTTGGCTATCTGCTAGTTCAGAGGTCGCAATGACATAACCGATTGAGAAGCCACCAAGCTCAAAATTTTGTCATATGATGACAAAGAAATAGTCCTTGTAGGACTGCAAGATGAGACTTGGCTATCTGCCGGTTCAGAGGTCGCAATGACATAACCGATTGAGAATCCATCAAGCTCAAAATTGTCATATGATGACAAAGAAATAGTCCTTGTCGGACTGAAAGATGAGACTTGGCTATCTGCCGGTTCAGAGGTCGCAATGACGTAACCGATTGAGAAGCCACCAAGCTCAAAATTTTGTATGAGATTTCGAAGGAATTGTCAAAGGTATATTGTTAACGTGACAACCCGAAAAGTCCACCGAAGACTGAGTGGGACTCAGGAACTTGCTGGGGCGCTAGGAAATGAATTCCATAGAAGATCATATGTCAGAGGTGTAATGTTAACGTGACAAAAAGAACTTCGTAGGAATTCAGAAAGCAATTTGTTGGAGAAAAACGAGGAGATCACTGTCATAGGTTTAATGTTAACTTAACAGTGAAATGGATGCCAGAGGTGTAGCGTTAAACATAGCATGAAAAAGGTCTCGTTCTCATTGGAGAAACGAGGAGATCACTATCATAGGTTTAATGTTAACTTAACAGCGAAATGGATGCCAGAGGTATACTGTTAAATGTAGCATGAAAAGGGTCTCGTTCTTATTGAGAAAAATGAGGAGATCACTGTCATAGGTTTAATGTTAACTTAACAGCGAAATGCATGCCAGAGGTATACTGTTAAACATAGCATGAAAAGTCCCGTCTTCGTTGCGAAAAGCCAGGAGATCACTGTCATAAGTTTAATGTTAACTTAACAGCGAAATGGATGCCAGAGGTATACTGTTAAACATAGCATGAAAAGGGTCTCATTCTTACTGAGAAAAATGAGGAAATCACTGTCATAGGTTTAATGTTAACTTAACAGCGAATGGATGCCAGAGGTGTAGTGTTAAACATAGCATGAAAAGGGTCTCGTTCTTATTGAGAAAAATGAGGAGATCACTGTCATAGGTTTAATGTTAACTTAACAGCAAAATGGATGCCAGATGTATACTGTTAAACATAGCATGAAAAGGTCTCGTCTTCGTTGCGAAAAGCGAGGAGATCACTATCATAGGTTTAATGTTAACTTAACAGCGAAATGAATGCCAGAGGTATACTGTTAAACGTAGCATGAAAAGGTCTCGTTCTCACTGGAAAAATTAGGAAATCACTGTCATAGGTTTAATGTTAACTTAACAGCGAAATGGATGAAAAGATCTTTATATGTGGTCTTACCATTCCATGGATGAGAATTGGTAAGTGATTTTGGAGAGGGAATCAAATGGGAACAGG
The DNA here is from genome assembly GCA_038442645.1 of Agave tequilana. Lineage (NCBI taxonomy): Eukaryota > Viridiplantae > Streptophyta > Magnoliopsida > Asparagales > Asparagaceae > Agave > Agave tequilana. Next base: position 4,852 of record JAVJIF010029350.1, on the reverse strand, counting down.
TCCCTTAGGATTTTTAGCAAATCCTCAGCTGTCAACGGGTTTGATATGCCTTTACCAACTACCATTTGAGTCAGGCTAGCCATGCTATTCCCCTCAGCATGATGAGTTATCGAGGACTTATGTTGGGTTTAAAGGCCAATATTTTCCTCTATCCTTAACCATTAAAGGTGTTGGATCATTTAGTTAATGCATGTGTAACCTTGATTTTTTTTTGAGACAACCAGTGTATGATCAGCTTCCTACTGGTTTATGGTTGCATGACCTTGTTTGGAGGAAGAGAGGGGTACTCCTTTGGTGTACCTTGGACTTGAAGGTTTTGATCAGAGGTGTAATGTTAACTTGATCATAAGAAGGATCCTTAATCAAGGATAATACTTCTTTAAGAACTTGCCATTGATAGGCATCATGAGTAAATCACCATTTGAAGTCATAAGGCGATATGCTCCGTTTGAATAAACTGTTTCTATTACAAACGGTCCCTCCCATTTAGGCTGAAATTCGCCTTTGATTTTGTGAGTAATGATCATTGGTCGTCTGACGGCTAAAATCAAATCTCCTTTCTGGAAGACTCTTTGTTTGACCTTCTTATTGAAGGCTTTTGAGATTTGAGCTTGATACAACTCGATGTGCTGCTGAGCTTGTAACCGCTTCTCATCTAAAGTTTCGAGCTCTTGAAGACGAACCGATCATTATCTTCTGATGTGATCTTAGTCATTAAAGCGACTCGCAATGACGGCATCTGGATTTCTAACGGTATGACTGCTTCACATCTGTATACCAGGGAAAACGGCGTATTGCCTGTCGTGGTCCGAACCGTAGTTCGATAGGCCTAAAGACATTCACCAAGCTTTTCGTCCCAATCTCGCTTATTCGAGGAGACAAACTTTTTGAGTAACTTAATGATTGTCTTGTTGAATGCTTCCGCTAAGTCATTAGTGGCAGGATTATAGGCAGTTGAAGCCACATTCTGAATTCGGTATTTATTACAGAATTGATAGAATACCTGGCTTATGAATTGGGGACCGTTATCATGGATGATCCGCCTAGGGACACCAAACCGATGAATGACGTGGTGTTTAATGAAATTAACCATGTTAAAAGTTTTGACTTCAACCAGTGGTATAGTTTCTGCCCACTTTGAAAAGTAATCGGTATTGCCAGGATAAACCGGTGACCTTTTGTTGAAGAGGGGCTGATTGGCTCTACGACATCGATTCCCCATGCTTCAAATGGCCATGAAGCAACAGTTGGGTGGAGCAACTTTGAAGGCTGGTGTATGAAGTCTACATGAATTTGACATGCTTTACACCTTCGTGCATATTGGATGGCATCGGCTGTTATGGTTGGCCAATAATATCCAAGCCTATGCAATCTGTCTTTAAGTTTTAGACCTGGCTGATGCGCTCCGCATATGCCGTCGTGTGCTTCTTTAAGCACTTCCTGTGCCTCTGAATTAGAAAGGCAACGGAGGAGGACACCGTCATATGAACGACGGTAAAGTGTCTTCAGAGTTGAATCGTAATAAAAATGGAGAAACTTTCATCTGATAGATGCCGCTTCTTTAGGATTGTCTGGCAGCAGACCATATAGAGCATAGTCGATGAGAGAAAATCGCCAATCTCTTGGCTCTAGATCCATCGAGATATTATAGACCTCTCTGGTTCTTAACATGTATTTAGAGCAAACAAGGTGTCGAATCGCCACTGTGAGGTGATACTCGGTGTCGACTGGCAGGGCTAATGTTGTTGCTAATGCAGCAAGAGCATCCACCTTAGTATTCTAAGATCGAGATACGTGCCCGATGTAAAAACCATCAAATAAATTAGCCAATTCAATGACTGTGTGATAATAAGGCACCAAATCCTCGTGATGGACCTCATATTCGCCTTTAACCTGATTGATAATCAATTTTGAATCGCCGTAAACTTCAAAGTAGCGTACCCCTATTCCGTGGGCGAGCTGAAGACTAATGAGTAGAGCATTATATTCTGCTACATTGTTGGAGTATGATTCCGTCAGAGAAAATGCTCTAGGACGGACATGATTCTGTGAAGAGATAAACACAACCTCCACGCCGGCAATGATCCTGCCTTTAGGGCCTATTCGTGATGCTCCATCGAAGAATATCTACTAAATTTTCATCCTCTGAGGTTACATTGGACTCGAAGACTTCATCTGGAATATCTTCATGAAGTTTTGAGTATTCCGGAACTGGATGAGCAGCCAAGAACTCTGCAAGGGCCTGGCCTTTAACTGCCTTTTGAGGGATAAAGATCATATCGTATTGAGACAAAAGAAGCGCCCATTTAGCAAATCTTGAATTCAATGATCCTGGCTTCATCATGAGAAGACGCAAAGGATTCACTCTGAAAATGACTTGTATGGTTTGGCCGACCTAATAATATCGTGTCTTCTGAACGGCAAAGACAAAAGCTAAGCACTCCTTCTCAATAGGATTATAGCGAAATTACTGTAGTTGAGGAGGATAGTTGTTCATAACTGTAAGGTATTGTAACCCTAGATCTGGTATTTCAGAAGACACCTTCTTTGCGTATCAAGACTTCGCCGAGGCCTGGACTATAGTCCGGATCTGGAGAACTGGAGGGAGTGGCATGCGACGCTCGTCTGTCCCTATGCAGCTCTCGTCCCCTTCCGATCATGTTAACGGATGCAGAGGGTAGATCACGCGATACGCTCCTTTTGCGATGTTTCACCGGGGCCTGCACCGACAGTCGATCAAAAACTGATCGTCGGCCTGGAGGAGTGGCTGGGTTGGTCCTAGCCGGCAATGGACTGAGTGGACTATCACCAACTGACATCCCACTTGTTGGCAATAGGAGGGAGAAGTTTGGAAAGATTCTGACTTCCGTTTGTTTGTCAAGAATTCCCACAAGTCTCACCCAGTTGGGTCTAAACGAACCAGTACAGGGGCTCTGTTGGATTGCGCATAGGACGATGTCCTGCTCCTTTTATCACCACGGAGGGGATTAGCACTAAATAGTGCTTCAGTTTTAGCTTCGCGGCTAAGAACCTTGGGAATGTCCTTGGGTGTTGAAGCTGCATAAGCACCACTGTCAACACTTAGGGACAATCCCTTAGCTCCGCTACAAAGCGCGAGCTTAGCGCTTGATGGACTGGGGAGCGAAGCATGCTGTGGTGCTTTCTTCGCTATGTTGCTGCGAAGATGATCAGCCTTAGATAGTGCTTTGGCTCTAAATTTGCGGCTAAAAACTTTGGAAACGTCTTTGGGCGCTAAAGCTGCATAAGCACCGCTATCAACACTTAGGGGCAATTGTTTAGACGAGAAGGTGTCGTATTATGGAGTATAAATGAGCACAAATATATGTATTCAGTTAGGAGATAAGGTTTAGAAACAACCTCAAGTGCTTAGATCACTCCACAAATGTATGAAAGATGGTTAATATACCCTTTCCTATCTCCGTTATAGCATAGGGCTATACCGGGTCGATTCTCAGGGAGAGCTTGCGATGGAAGCGTTACGGTTCGTAGTGAAGATATAAAACGAAGATTCTTCTTTGCTCAAAAGAATAAAAAAACCGTTGGAAAAAGAAGTAAAAGAATCAGTGGATATGTTCATGATGAAAAAGGAAAAGAAATCATAAAGGAGATTTGGTATTAACACTAAAAGAAAGAAAACTTTGAAGAAGACTTTAAAGATGAGAAAATCATGACTAGCTAACCTTACTTCCTTGCTAAACTTACTAAACTCCGTGATGGTGAATGCATGCCTCTTCATCGGCAAAGATTTGTCTTGCGTGTTGGTCTAATTACTTTCCCACTTGGATGACGGGGGATCATTCTTGGACTTGTCTTGTAGCCTCATAGATGTCATTGGCCTACAAGATAGACTTTCAATAATGGAATCAAAGAGCTACACTCAAGGGATGCTAAGGAAGAAGATACAACATTCAATAATGGAAGTAATGAAGTTGTACAACAAATAGCATATTGGTGATCCATCTCCATGTTCCATCAAGGCACTTGTTCTAAAGACAAGGCTCTAAATGAGGCACACATGAATCATATGGAGAATTACAACAAGATACTTGCCAAGCATGAAAGTAACCCATCGAGAAGAGAAGACCATACAACTTGCAAGATTAAAGATAGCAATCACCTATGAGTTAGTAGTTAGCAAGGTAAGTGGTTAGCTAGTCATGAGAAGAAAGAATTAGCTACTAGCCATTACAAAAGAAAAGCAAAGCATGAATAAAATTGCAAGTAAGTAAAACTAGAATTAAAGAAAGCAAGTAAAGTTACTAAAAATACTCAAGTAGAGAGAAGAGAATGGATGAATCCTTACTTCACAAGTTGTCACTCCTTGATGTACACAAGCTTTCTCTCTTACAACTCTCTTTTGCAGAATTTCTAGGGAGGAAGAAGATCTGGAGAGCTACAAAAATCCTAGAGAAAAATAAAAATACAAAGCTTTAATCCCTAATCTCTCTCTCTCTCTCTTCTCTGCTCAGTCTTTGCTCGCAGGTCCAGGTGCAGTATTTATAGGCCACAGGAGAAGGATCCAGAACCCAGTTTGTTGGCGCAAAATCTGGGACTCACTGCCTTATCCTTGCCGCAATTTGGCGGCAAAATCCCTGTTTTTTGCGGCAAAACTGAATCTGTTGAGCAACAGAATTCTGTTGCAGATTCGTTATGAAGTTGTTATCCACGTGGCCTTCTAGAATCTTGAGTTGTTACGTAGAATTCTCTGATCCTGGATTCAAATTTGGGCTTTATCTTGGGCTTGAATTAATCTCTTTAATTATTGCTAATTAAAGTGATTATTGGGCTTTCTCTCATTTCAGTTGTGGACCTGTAAAAATAGAGAGAAAAA
>JAVJIF010029349.1:0-11217 GCA_038442645.1 Agave tequilana | reverse complement strand
AACAGATGGGATGTCAGTCATCCCCTGGAACCTGTAGTGGCATTGTATCTTGGCTGAGCAACCTATATCCTAAGTTCACCAAATACAAACGCTATCTCCTCCATTAATTTCCTAAATTCCGGTGTAAATTGTCCATTTATATTATTAATAATTCACTTAAAACAATCAATATCCATGTTATTTCGACAACTGGGACAATACATGACAGTAACAGTATGAACAGTGAACGATAACAATGATCGTGCATAGGTAAACGGTAACAATAACTGTGTACACGGTAAACAGTAAAACACTAACCGTGAAAGTGGTAAAACATTAATACATTACACGGTGTTACGGTCTAATAATATTTTTTCAGTAATTTTTAGTAACATGAAATAATACAATAACGATCGGGACATTGATTCATCAATAAGCAGTCTCATTGAGAACAATCAAGATCTCATTCCTATATACCAAGATATAACAATAACTGGCCTATAAGTCATCAATATTAAATCCATGTCAAAATAATCCGATAAAACAAATCACAATCTCAATAGATCAACTCAGTTCTCTCCTTTCTATTAGTCTACTTTAGTCCTCTATATCATCAATCGCGATCACGAACCAATCAAACTCAAGATCAATCCAATAATCAGTCTAGCCTTCATAATAACCGGTTCCAAGTCAAAATGATAAACCTCTACACATGAAATGATGAAAACACTAAATCTCAGTTACAATATATTGAATTCATATGTCTTAAATGTCAAGATTTCATTTGATTCATCATCTACAATATCTCTACTCTTCAGGATAATAATAACAATCTCCGATATAACATTCATTGCATTTCTATTCGAATCATCAATAAATGAATAGGATCGGTCCCTAGTTGCTAATCTCAATAAATGTGATGGATCCATTATCTAAAAAAAATTTAAACATGAATAACAATATACATGCACGGACAATAATTAAACATGAAATATAATTTCAAAATGAAACACTTACGATAAAACTGAACAATAATAAAATACCTAATAAAAAAACAATAAAATAAACTCACATGAAATGATGCAGTTCTGGGTCCGAATCACCATCAAGGCTGCACTGCACGAATTGATTCGAATCTCCGAATCGCCTCGTGTGTCAGGTCTTCGAATCGCTAGTATATCGGGTCCACAACGAACACGAGTCCGGGTTAGATCTTCAGTATTGGATTCGGGTCGGTGGTACACCTGCAACACACGCAACACGTTTACACACATACACATTCACAGAGTGAAGTATAATCTCTCTCACACACTCTTAAACACAACACATGCACACACACATGCACACAATTACACAGGCACACACACCACTGACATAATACACACACCACACGTGTACACACACATTCACTGAGGTCCACGCACACACATATACACACCCAAACACGTGTACACACACCCGTGCATGCAACCACTAGCAACACACGGATACGCACACTCAAGGGAAACACACATGCAGAACACACCCCCCTCACACACGTATAGCGCACGCGTGCGCACACATCACACAACACACCCATTCAACAGAGAGAAACATAGATAGAGAGAACAAACCTGAGAGAGGGAGAGTGACTCACGCACACGCAGAGAAGCACGACCATGGCAAGGCTCGGCCACGGCGGTGGAGGGTGGTGGTGGTCTCCGGCAAGGTGGATGATGGCCGAGGGCTGCCGCGGAGTTGTGGGCACGACTCCGGCGCGGAGTAGAGGTGGTAGCAGGGGGTACGCGAGCGCCGACGAAGGGCGACAGCAGCAGAGGAGATGGTGGCGGCCATGAGGAGGGGCCGGGTGGCTGTGTGGTTCCGGTGTGGGGGTTGGTGGTGGCGCCAACAAACAGCAAGGGGACGAGGGCCATGGACAGGAGGGTGGACGGTGGAGGAGTTGGAGCGGGTGGCTGGGTGTCTCGGTGTTGAGGCTCGACAAGGGGAGAAGGCTGAGAGGGCATATGCGTTGTTGGGTTGCAGCAAGGGCGGCAGGTGGAGAGATGGTGGAGGATGAGGTTGCTTGGTGGCGGCAGTGCAGGCGGGGGATGCGGAGGTGGAGAGAACGAGAGAGGGGAGGAAGATGAAAATTGTGATCGGTTCGGGTGTGCACACGCAGAAGGAGCAGTTGGTGATGTTGTTGTTGGAGAAGAATAAGAGAAGATGATGAGATTTGTTAGGATTAGGATTGGATGTTAGTTAGGATTAGAATTAGGATTATATGGATAGGATTTGATATTGGGTTATGGGTTATTGGGTTATGGCTAATGGGTTTGATTGGGCTTTAGGAAAATGAAATAGAAATAAAATGGAAGTGGACTAGGGTCTCTATGGAGAGAGAAAAAGGGAATTGGGCTTAATTGATGGGTTTGGGGAAATTGGAAATGAAATAGACATAATACTAATAACATATTCATAACAATACTAATTAAATTAATTCATAATGATAATAATAATTTAGTAGTCGTACACATAAGATAATGAATAATGTTAATACTATATGTGTGTGTGTGTGTACATATTAAAATACTATTATATATTATTAAATCATGTATTACAAAAATATAGTATTACACTTGCACACAAAAATAAGTTATAAAAGTTAAGATGTGCGTGAGTAGTTTGAGTGACTTGGGTCAACAAGGGAGGAAAACTGTCGAACCTTGTATTTGATGTGCTCTTTGTTCTATCAACTGATACTCTCAACAGTTTCACCATAACAGGCGGTGCCACTGGAATCTTAGTCACACCATATCTCTCAACAGCTACGATCATTTCCGTGATCTCATACTTCGCCATCACCACCACTGTAGATCCTACCCCAATTGTAACATCGCAATTTCAAACATATGGAACATTGGAATGACACACATTAAAGTCTCATCACCACTGCCCATTCTCCATACGTTCCCAGCCATATAACCTGTAGCGATAAGATTTTTGTGTGTCAGCACCACTCCTTTACTCTTCCCTGTGGTACCTGAGGAGTACATGATCGCTGAAATGTCATGTGGCTCATGCTACATGTTTCCTCTGCGGACACTGGCGAACTCTGCATAGAATTGACTATGAAGGATTCAACTAGTAGAGGAGGCCTAGAGGTGAGACTGCCCTTTTGGTAGGATTGTTGGGTTGTTATAATAAGAACTGGGTTTGAGTCTTGTACTTGGACATCTTTCCTTGTGTTTAGAAAGTTGCTGGTGGTAAAACATTGCACCCATGGACATGATGGATAAGAGAACTATACGAAAATGGAGGGAGTTTGGGGAAATTAGGAGTACAACATCACCTTTCTAATGCCGAAGGAGTGTAAGTAGTTTGTTGCAGAGATTGTTTGCTTTTGGAGATCAGTGAATGTGAGGGATTGACCACTGGCAGCATTGATGAAGGCTGGCTTTTGTGGAACGGTTAGGAGGGATTTGAGAGAAATGATTGGGCGCGCATTACTTTGGTAGATTCCAGTTGAAGGGCAGAAGCCACTCTCTTCTTGGAGAGCCATGTTTTCTTTTCATAGCCTTCTCATTTGGCTCTCTTCTTTGAGAGCCATGTTTTCTTTTCATAGCCTTCTCATTTGGAAAGCGTTGTACTTAATATACACAAACCAACTTTATGTAAGAGTCATAGTGTGTGATATTAGGAAACTTGCCACTTGAACACTTGGTCAATTGGAATCAACAGAGAAAAGGTTGGGAGAATCTTACCAGCATAACTTTTTGAAGAGGCATGTGACCTTCACTAAAGAGAAAAATAGACATCAATCTCTAGAGTCTAGACTTTTGAAAATGCTTTTTTTTTTTTCCTAATATTCAAAGTTACTATAGACCTAGCCGTTAAGCATGGGAGGCAAGGAAATAGGAAATTATGCGAAGAAATTGCTTTCTTTGCTCTTGTAACTAATAAAGAAAAGTGGGATGAGCAGATGGCAGAAGAAAATTGAAGCTATTGTTTTTTTTTTTTGTAAACTGATGTTTTTGCAGAGCTTGTGAAAAAGCGAAACAAGAATTGGAATTTTCTTATTTTTCCTGCATCTTTCGCCTTTCTTTTATTTCAAGGAAACAGAATATCGATGTCACTTAAAAAACTATTCGAGAAAACAACGAAGAAGCATGTGGACTCTCTCTCTCTCTCTCTCTCTCTCTCTCTCTCTCTCTCTCTCTCGCGTGTGTGAGGATTTATTATACTTGCAACTGTCATTCTTCTGGTCAGCAATGTATAGGTTTATCATGATTTTGACTCATTGCTGTGATCATGATTTTGAGTAGGTTGAGCATCTTTCTCAAAGTAATTTACGTAAACATAGTGAAATCTTGTGATGAAACAAAGCACTCATTCCCTGTTGGTAAGTACATCAAAAGAACCAACTGGCTTAATATATTGTTTGAGATACAAAGAGCCAAAAACACACAAATCAATGTTTCCTATTAATTGCAAGGATATAGCATACAATTTCCATAAGTGTTGACTATCCAGAATCAATATTTTCTTTTAAATGAATGAAGGGACCAAAGAATATGATTTGTATTATAGCCTAGCTGATATTTCTAGCTTTGATGCGGCAGATTTGTCGCCTTGAGATGCCGCGGGAGAATTTTTCCCGAGGGAGACCTTGGAATGTATTCCACGAATACCACTTTCCTGATTCTTGTAAGGAGCCACCTAAGAAAATATGAAATGTAGTTTAGAAAAATTTATACAATTACTTAATATAATTGCTATTTGAGCAGTGAAACCTTAGTTGTATCTGTTCACTGTACCTGCTACTATTTGTTAATTAACTTCTCTTAACTACATTACATGAATAATGCATCTATATGTCAACCAAAAGTCAAAACAGATCATAGATCCTACATTGCATGTAATATAATTTCTACTTGAGCAGTAAATATCAAGTGTTGCATGTTTTTGGTTTTCTTAAATATTGTAATGACTTTATATTCTTTTTTTAAATATGTCTAAATAGCATGATGTCAGGTGCCTAGTTGTTGTTGCATCCTACTTGCATACAACTGTTTTATGATAGTAAATATAGATTGCCAGTATGTCTGTTTGTAAACGCTTTATATTATTGTAACTTTAGGTCATTAATATGTTGTTTGATGCACAAGTTTGTTCTATTATTCATTGTTTTGCTGATATCGGGCTGATTCTAACCAGGTGGGAGTTCATGTCAATGAGGATAAGACAAATCATGAAGGGCAAGGAATCTTCAGGAGTAGAAGGACAAGTAATCTAAAGGTTAGAATTTTTAATATTCCCCACTCTCATTTTATAGCATTGGTGTATAGAATAATGTACTTTTGCAATTGAGAGTGTAGACTTGCTGCAACCAAGATCTCTATCTGTTATTTGTAACTTTTATTGTGTATTTGAACGCGAAAATAGGTGTTTTTTGTTTTAAGTTAGTTCCCAGGGGATCTCAAAATCAAATAGAATTAGTACCTTGTTCTCCATGAAAGAAATAATATCTTCTTCTCTAATTTTGTTCCCCGCCTTTCGCACCACGCATGCCATTGGAATCTCTCCTGCCTCCTCATCGGGGTATCTGTGTTCATGTTTTCAGTTCATAATCGATGAGCATTTTGGTGTTTCTTCCGAACAAAACTGGAAGAAGCAATGTACACAAGAAACCTAGTTGATTTTTCACTTACGATGTTACAGCAACATCATTGATATCTGGATGAGTTGATAAGATTTCTTCTAGCTCCGCTGGTGCTACCTGCGGTTTTAAGGTGCACCGACATTTATGATTTGACTTCTATGCACACAGAAACAAGCAAACCCAAACACATGCATGCAGTCACAGATTCACCTGATAAGCTTTGTACTTGATGAGTTCTTTAATCCTGTCAACTACATAAACTAGTCCACGCGAGTCAATGTAAACACAAATCCCCGGTGCGCAGCCACCCTTCTTCGTCAATAGCCAGTGATGTGGCTTCTGGGTTCTTCAGATAACCTTCAAAATTTTCAAGCAAGAATTAATTGGCATAGTAGTATAGTTTTACGACTTCTTGCAAAGGTCTTGAATGCAAGTATATGCAAATGCTCATCATGTATATGAACGTGTACGTACATATGTTTGCATTTGTATGCATGTAACAAATACCTTGCATGACTGGAGGGCCGCGTACGCGTAATTCTCCGTATTTGTTTGGGGGCAGCGACTTCCCAGTACGAATGTCGACAATTTTGGCTTCCATTAGTGGAATCAACCGTCCAACGGAGAGATGGTACTTACTCTTAACCCCGTCACAAAGTGTTATGGGTCCACTTGTTTCAGTCAAGCCGTAACACTGCAACATTACATTGAGTTAGCTCAAGTGTTTTCCTTATAAGATTTAAGACACATAAATGAACAATTACAGACATTAATGCATATAGTTCAGAGATTAAAGATCAAATTGTGATTATTATCTCAAACAGTTTTTACGTGTTTGTTCGTCCTTGTTGGGGTTGCTTGTTGAAGTGTATTGAAGAATTGAATTACAATTTATAAATAGCATCTAGACTTCTCATGTTATTTATTATTCTGTATAAAATATGAAAATTCTCGAGTTTGCAGATGTCGAACTTTCTCAAAAATTCTGCTTGTAAATTCATCAGACATGAACACTGTCATATGCCCCAAAATAACAGAGAGTGAAAATACCCTTTGTTTACAGTTTTACTGGAATCTTCTGGGTCCATTGTCATGACAAGCATCCTTTATTCACAGTTTGAAGTGTCGGTGGGTAGTGCCATTTTGCTCACCGCATTTTTTCATCACCGTGGTCACCGCATCATCTGATGCCATTCAGCGGGGCTGGGGTGGTGGGTCCCATTCAGGGGCTCACCGGAATCAACGGCCCAGCTGGGCACGGTGTGACGGCTGTGATTAAAATGCGGTGAGCAAAAAATTTTTCTGTGGGTGGTGCTGTGTGCCCCAGATGGAAACGATAGCATGTGAGCCCTTAAATTGGCCCGGGTCATCTTTGTCGGCCCATCAAGTGCCAACCAAACTTATTTATGGTTTGGACCCCAGACCCATGGTGGCCCATGTCTAGCCCACCTCATTCCTATTATGAGATAAAATTATAGCAACAAAATAAATACAACTTGTGAAACATCTCATTCTCCTAGGAATACTATCACAAAGGAATATGAGAACAAGATATATACTCTGAGTTGCAAAACAAATACAGCAATCCAAAAAATTCTGTTTTTTTTGCTACCATGTAGGCATACTATCATCATACTTCTTAAAAGGATTTGAGCTTGAATCATTTTAATTCGAACACAACCTTCTGACATTGAATACAAGATCTACTCTATTGAAGTTGATCTATATTATTTCAAATATAAGCCAAAAATCAAGTGTTTTGAATTACTTTTTGCCCATCCATCAAACGGCACAAAATGGACGGCCGAAAGTAGTGAGTTGGTTACGTCTATGTCTTTAGACATATAAATTCTCGATTCGATCATTTGATTATGATCTAAACATTTAAAAACTCTTACAAACCAATTTTTGTTAGGTTTTAAATGTTCTACACTGTTAAACTAACTAGCTCACTATTTAGGCCGTCCGTTTTTTTCCTACTTGATGCATGGACAAAAAGTATTCAAAATACTTGATTTTGGTTATAGATATTTGAAATAATATAGATCCAACTTCAACGAAGTGGATCTTATATTCGAATGTCGGATGTTGGTACTTGAGTGGCAAGAATTCGGGCTCAAAGAGTTGTCATTCTGGAAGGATTCGAGCCCGAATTCTTCCCACTATTTGAGTGAAAAGAACTCCTTCCAGAATGACCACAAGTCTTTGAGCTTGAATGCTTTTCATTCAAATACCAACATCTGACATTCGAATACAAGATTCACTCTGTTGAAGTTGATCTATATTATTTCAAGCATTTATAAACCAAAAATCAAGTGTTTTGAATACTTTTTGCCCATACATCAAGTAGGAAAAAAAATAGACGGCATAAACAGTGAGTTGGTTAGTTTAACAGTATAGAACATTTGAAACTTAACAAAAATTGATTTGTAGGGGGTTTTTAAATGTTTAGATCATAATCAAATGACTGAATCGAGAATTTGTATGTCTAAAGACATAGATCTAACCAACTTACTACTTTCGGCGTCCATTTTGCGCCGTTTGATGGATAAGCAAAGAGTATCCAAAACATTTGATTTTTAGTTTTTAAATATTTGAAATAATATAGATCAACTTCAACGGAGTAGATCTTGTATTCGAATGTTGGAGGGTTGAATTTGAGTTGGAAGGATTCGAGCTCAAATCCTTTTAGAAGGACACGAGTATATATATATGTATACATACATATATATATATGTATACATACATATATACATATATATACATGTATATATATATATGTGTGTGTGTGTGTATATATATATATATAGAGAGAGAGAGAAACTTGTGTTCTTCCAAAAGGATTTGACCCCGAATACTTCCCACTCAAATTCAGCCCTCTGACATTCAAATATAAGATCCACTTTGTTGAAGTTGATCTATATTATTTCAAGTATCTATAAACCAAAAATCAAGTATTTTAATACATTTTGCCCATCCATCAAGTAGGAGAAAAACGAACAGCGTAAATAGTGAGTTGATTAGTTTAACGGTGTAAAACATTTGAAACCTAACAAAAATTGATTTGTAGGGGTTTTTAAATGTTTAGATCATAATGAAATGGCCGAATCGAGAATTTATATGTCTAAAGACATAGATCTAACCAACTCACTACTTCTAGCCGTTCATTTTGTGTCGCTTGATGGATGGACAAAAAATATTAAAAACACTTAATTTTTGGTTTATAGATACTTGAAATAATATAAATCAACTTCAACAGAGTAGATCATATATTCGAAAGTCGGAGGGTTAAATTTGAATGGGAAAAATCCGGGCTCAAATCCTTTTGGTAGGACATAAGTCTCTCTCTCTCTCTCTATATATATATATATATATATATATATAGGGAGCTGATCCTCTAAGAACGGTTCTCACGGATTTCTGTGAGAACTTTCACGTGGGTCGTCGGATCTGATAGATCAAATCAAATAAAACCAGATCTCTATCAGATCCGACGGCCCACGTGAAAGTTCTCACATGAATTCGTGAGAACCGTTCTTAGGGGATCAACTCGCTATATATATATATATATATATATATATATATATATATATATATATATATATATATATATAATCTTCAAACGGGAAATTTTCTCAAAATAAGCTTCTTAAGAAAATCATATAGGAGCGATCCGTGGATGATCTGAACCGTTCATCTTGATTTACATACTTTTATTAGGCTACTTATAAAAAATTACGCGATTTCAACTCTTTTTACCCATGCATCAAATGATATCTTTATTTTACGGTGAATATAACGTTTGTTTTGTAGCCACTTGTTGCATGAGTAAAAAAGCTCGGGAATTGCGTGATTTTTTATTGGCAACCTAAATAAATTATGTAGATCAAGATGAATGATTCGGATCATCAACATGATCGCTCTTATATGATTTTCTCACGGTTTCATGTGAGAAAATTTCTCACACAAAGACCCCACACGGGCGCGCGCGCGCACGCATGTAGAATACATTGAGAAAGGATAGAAGCTACCATTAGTTCGAAAAGTTCATGCAAGAGAGTACATTTATGCCATTTGTCCCCAGTGCTCCAAGGTATTGCTTCGCTCATATATTATACGTACACATGTATGCTACCAGACTATTATATCTGCTATTCTACAACTTCAAATAAATGCAGCTTTAAAGCTAACTATACTGTTCAGTACTGTGTTATTTCGGATCATGTGGGATCCAGCTGTTAATATGGGCCTCTAATTTTAGATTTGATTTATCCAAATTCTAGCCAATGAAACCATCTCCACTACCCTTCCCTTGATGAGGCCATGTTCTTTCTTAGTTTTGTCTGGGCCCTCTCTTAATAAATTCCTATAACTTTGAACCGTTGTGTGACCCTCACTTATAAAGCTCATTTCTCTCTCTCTATCGGGTGATTCATCAGCTGTAATGAACGATTCACGTCGCGCAAAGAACTATTCTGGTCCCTCGCTCGAAGGAGCTTACTCTACTCTAATCTTGAAAGTGAGTTTATTCAATGCATCTGAAAACAGTACGTGCCTCCCACCAAACATACTCTTTAATAGGAAACAAACAAATTAAATTATAAATCCTTTTGGGCGCCAATTTAATCAAACCAAACTGACCTGAGTGAGAGTAATCCCTGGATAGCACTCAACAAAGCTCTCCATGTGCTCCCTCGCCAGCGGCGCGCCGGAGCAGATCACCTCCTTCAGCGACCCCACGTCGTAAACCCTTGACGACCTCTGTGCTCCTCACCATCTGCACCACCATCGGCGGCACCGCCGGCATCCTCGTCACCCGGTACTCCTCCACCGCCATCAGCACCTCCTCCAGGCTGTACTTCTTCATCACCACCACCGTCGCCCCGGCCGCGATCGCCCCGCACACGAACACAGAGAACCCGAACATGTGGAAGAGCGGTACCACGCACGCGTACACGTGCGGCTGCACCGGTGATGAGGAACCTCCCCAGATGTGCTGCAGCACCGCGGACATCGCGATCAGGTTGCCGTGGCTGCACTTCACTCCCTTGCTCTTCCCCGTCGTCCCCGACGAGTACATGAGCGCCGCCGTATCCGATTGCTCGATCCGCCACGGGATGGGGTGAGGTCCATGGCGAGCGAGGCGAGGAAAGGCTCGATGAGCAGGACTTTCCCGAGCCCGTCGACCTTTGGTTTGAGATCGGCGGTGGTGATGATGAGGGAAGGGTTGGAGTCTTGGATTTGGAGGGAGAGCTCGGAGCGGGTGTGGAGGAAATTGGCCGGGGAGAAGACGGCGCCGAGGGAGAGGATGGCGAGGGAGAGGGCGGGGAAGTGGAGGGAGTTGGGGGGAGAGGAAGAGGACGACGTCCCCTCGGCCGAGGCCAAGGGAGCGGAGTCGGTTTGCGGCGGCGGAGAGAGTGAGGTTGAGGAGGGATGAGTAGGTGAGGGTCTCTCCGGTGACGGCGTCAATGAAGGCGGGTTCGAGGGTGGGGCCGGGAGCGGCAAGAGGAGAAATTGGGGGGAGGCAAAGGGTGGTGGGGGGGTTGAGGGAGGGAAGGGGAGGAGGGGAATGTTGTTTGGTAGATGGAAGTGGAGGGGTT
>JAVJIF010029347.1:0-56482 GCA_038442645.1 Agave tequilana | reverse complement strand
GTTTTGAAGATTTTCAACTTAATTCAGGAAAATTCCAGAAAATCATGGAAAATCTAAAATATTAGAAACGATGATCAAAACTGAAATCGGTCAAATCGGAATACCGGAATGTCCAAATCGAGCAATACTCTGGGATCGGGCCCTCGGTTCAGATTAGGGCTGACTCCGAGTCCACGAATCCAAATTCAAGACAAAACGTTCATGTAAATAATTCATAATACAAAACAAATATAAGAAGTAAATCGAAAAATACGATCAAAAAATCTGAATACGCAACTAAGTACGTATTTCGGGAGCGGGGTGTACACTTAGTCTAGAGGAATCTAGAGGATTAGTTTCAGAGCTCTCCATAGAAAATTCGGGCTCACTCTTGATTACACATTGCGTGTTTGCAATTAGTTTTTAAATTCTGCATCATTAATCCTAGATTAGCTTGTACACCTATTCACTGTTGGCCCAGAGGCTCATCCTCTAATTTTGATGATGATTAACTCATGTAGTTTAGTTTGCTAATAATCTTTTGATATTTAGTTTCATATATTTGATCAAGATATTAGTAAGTGTTTAGCTTCAATAAAGAGTTTTGGAGCTTTCACATGTTGATTCAAGAGCTCGAGCGTCAAGATCGCATCTAGTATTCGGTTGGAGTCAAGCTCATTGGATCGCGTTTGGATCGAGTCGACTTGGAGAAGGTTCTACAAGAAGTCCTTAGTTTGTGTTTAGTAGTTTTATATCTTGTGTAAAGATTAGATAGTGTTGATATGCTCAAGTTCACATACACACACAAGTTTCAAAGTTATTGGTTTTAATTTTCGGTTTAACCGGTTTTGGATTTCATGTCAAAACATAGATATATATATCCTTTATGTATATTAGATTCTATCCATATGCAACATGCTTCAAAGATTGTTTCAATATCATATTTTTGTATTTACATGAGTTTTGGAGAAAACGATTTTCTATTTCAAAGTTTGATTTTTTGAAAAATACGATTTTCGTTTAAAAGCCAAATTTTAATATCACAAAAATGGTTCAAATAGTTTATAATATGTGTTGAATTTAGTCACACATATTTGTATTTCAAAGATCTTGTAAGAACATATTTTTGTGAAATTTATGTGATTTTATGGAATTTAATTGAAGATAAAAGGACAAGTTTTTAACCCCTTAAAATAGTGACCTGGCCTTCTGCCTTCCGGTCGACCGAGGCAGAAGTCGGTCGACCGGTTCGGTCGACCGATGTGTACGAACGTGCACAGGCCTTATAGGCTGGAGGACCGGTCGACCAATTCGGTCAACCGCCAGAGAGCTCTGCTCTCTGAAACCGCCCCGGTCGACCGGGCGGTCGACCGACAAAGAGTATCTGCTCTCTGTATCTAGGTCCGGTCGACCGGTGAGCGACCAGAGGCACTACAGTCCTAAAAATGACCGTTGGTCGGTCGACCGGGCGGTCGACCGGAAGGGCAATTCTGCCCTTTCCTGCTGCCAACGGGCAAATTTTTTAGAGGGTTATAACAGCCCCCTCCTTAGCTAATTTCACCAAGATTTGAGAAGAGATTTTTTTTATCTTTCAAGAGTTTTTCAGCAAGAGTTTTTGTGATTAAAAGATTTATTTTTATTTGTTTTTAAAATGTTGGATATTCAAAGAAAAGAGAGTCTTTTGGGAATTGATTTTTGGTCTTGATTTTAATATCTATTTGGAGATTTTCTCAAGTGTTTTTCTTTATTCCAAACACTTTATTTTCTCACACTTGAGCTATCTACCTATCCTATCTATTCGGATCTTTATTTTGTGAGAAAATTAGTTTGTGGTTATTGAGACCACCAAGAATTGTAACCTTCCTTGTATTTGTTGGTATCCTTCTTGTGTAGAGGTGATTGGGGAGGTTGAGTTTGGTTGTATTAGTATCCCTCTAAGTGTAGAGGTGATTGAGGTTGTTGTTTGGCTTTGAGTCTTATCCCTCTATTGAGAGGTTGATCTTGTTTGGCTGTGTGCTCATCCCTCTAAGTGTAGAGGTCATAGTTGTTATGGCTTGCCTCTTGTGTAGAGGTGTTTGTTAGATAGAGGAGTTGTGTACTCCTAGTTTGTATTACCCAAATCCTCAGTGAAGGTTCCCTGTGTGGGAAGTCCTATGTGGACGATCTAGTGGAAATCCTTCTGTGTGAAGGCAGGGACGTAGAGAAGTGGCTCGAACCTCAAAACATATCTTGTTGTTTGCGATTGATCCACTATCTCTAACTCTCTCTCTTATATTGTGTCTTACATTATTTCATATTGTTCATATCATACTCATGTGCTTGGTATTGTTTGTGTGCCTCACTTGTGCTGAACCAAGAGAGATTTACATAGCACCTCAACTCTTATTTAGAGGAATTTAGAGGAGATAGTTCAGAGCCCTTCACCGGAAATTCGGCTGCACTCTTTGATTACACTAAGTGTGTTACAATTAGTTTTTAATTCCGCATCATTTGTCATTAGATTAGTCATACACCTATTCACCCCCCTAAGACGTACTTTCATTCACCCCCTCTAAGTGTACTTTCATTACTATCATGTTATACACCAAGTAATCTTGTACTCATGTTCCTCATGTTATATCAATCATGTTAAATTCTGTAAATAGATCAACCATGGTACTAATCCTAAAAATTGGACAACTTACACTAGGATGAGAAAATTGATGGATATCAATATGGATACGTGTTTACAATGGTCAAATATTGTGCAACTGAACTTTCAGTTTTACCTGAGGGTCACCAGGTGTTCCGGTAGTGTGTACTGGCACCCTTACTCAAATTTCATTCTTGTTTGGGTGTACAAATAAGTCTCATTTGCTTAGCGTCAGGGTCCGGCTAAATACCGAAAACTCATGAGGTTGTTGTCTCAAATATGCACATGGCCCATTCTAAATATAGCTCATTGATCCTCATCAGTTTTCAATAATCAACCTTGTTTTACTCATATATGGAAGTATGTGTACTGGGATGCCGAGACACATACCCAGACATACGGGTCAGACGAGTCTCCTTAATAATAATATAATAATATGATTGGATTCTTTTTACTTAGTATTGATTCCATGTTACTACGGGTCGGATGAGTCTTTTTAATAATAATATAATAATGATTGCATTCTTTTGACCTAGTATTGATTAGTCTGTGCTGTATAACTTGAGTACACGACACATTACTCGATACACGTATGTTTGCTTGTGAACGCCACTGGACTTTATTTCTCGCACTCGTTGGGTTGCTTTCTGACAAACTTAGATCTGTATATCCAAATCCAGGAGCGTGGGATGAAGTGGATCCTTCAGTGGGGAATCAAACTTTCCTTGGTAGATTATTTTAGGTTTGCCTACTTTTGACTAGCTTGCGAGATCCCTTTTTTGCAACTCATGAGCATCTTCCAGTCTTTCCTAATCTTATCTTACTTTTGTGCCCTCTGTTGATGTAATATATATGTAATATTAAGTCACACTCTGTAATAAGTATGTACTTATACCCTTTTCTGTTGGGATTTATATTACCACCGTACTTTCATATTCTGACTCATGTACTATACTAATGCTTAGCGTACATACGCGAGGTATTCTAGCCCTATATATGTACGTCGCAATAGCACCCTCGTTCCCGGGAGGGAGAGGGCGTTACCCCTTATATCATAATATTTTAATATCCCAACGATATAAAATTTCAATTTGCATAATCAATATCTGAATTCAATCGGTTGCCTGTTGTGTAACACAGCTCACTTAGAATTATAGCTTATACTTTTAAATTTTAGTAAAGGAAATAGTTGAACTTTTTGTATTGCCGATTTACATGATTTAAACAAGGTGGGTGTTACACTTGAACCCCTTCGGTGTAGTGCAGGTTAGCTTCCAAGCTCACCGAAGAACCTCAATTAGCTTATCACGTGCACCTCAGCCTAGAGGTGACTCCGATTGCAAACCGACAGTCCTCGGTTCCTTCATAGGAGGAACTAGAACGGTATTGGATCATGAATTCTTGCCCAACATATAACTTGATTAGTGTTTTGATGATAACAAACAGATATTGTGTATATTTGTTAGCATTTGTACTGTAATGTGTCTTGTAACAACCCATGGACAAATACTATTGAAGATAATGCTTATACTTGAAGATAAAGAAAGACAAGGAGTTGAAAAGACATATATTCATTCTTCATTTTTTTAGAAAATTTGTTAAAAGCCTTGATACACATAACACAATTAGTCGACTTATGATTCTTTCTAGTCAACTTATAAATTGATACACTGATATATGGACTGATACATTGATGCACAAGTCAGTATAGTCGACTTATAGTTCACAACAGAAAGCCACAATATCCTAATATTCTCAGTTAAGTTTACTTATAATTCCTTCTAGTCGACTACTGTCTCTTACAGAGATTCAGGATTCAAAATTGATTTTCATCAGTCGACTTATGTTTCAATGTAGCTGACTTATAAGTGTTCAACAGAAACACTGATACAGTCTATTACTTAAATCAGTCGACTAATTATCATTGATAGTTGAACTTATAACCTTGTTCTTCTCTAATTAGTTGAATAACCTGTTATCTGTCAGTTTCTGACTGTCAAATAGTTGTGTGAATTTTAAATGTTTAAATGTTTTTAACAACTGTTCATTCAAAATTCAAGCTAGAATAACTAAACAATAGTCAGTATTCTCAAGTTATAAATATAGGCCTATTCCTCTCATTTTCACACGACATTTCAATTGTTTTCTTGACTTTGTCAAGAACCAGAACTCTCTATTCCATTGCTTCTTTTCTTCACCTAACTCAAATTTTGTGAAGAAAGTTTAAGAGTAACCGGTAAGCCACTGTTAGATACGCTTCCACAATCACATAAAGGCTTATAGGATCATTGTATTTGATACTAAAGAAAAGAAACTATCTAGTTTTTGAGGGTTTATGTACAAATTGACATAGGACTTGTCAATAGGTTGTACAAGAGTGATCTTGTGATTTTTTAAGATAAAAAAATAGTGAAAATCTCAAGCGGGATTGGCTTGAGGACTGGACGTAGGTCTAGAGGACTAAAGTTGGATAAAATCTCTGTGTTTCTGATTGACTTGTATTCCCTGATTGGTTTGATATTTCTTTATTGTTATTGTTATTAATGTTTTTCAATTTACTTATATTTCTTGATTAAGTTTTTAAACACTATTCACCCCTTCTAATGTTAGTATTATCACATATAGATTCTACAAACCGGCCTCTTAGTGGGCGGTTTCAGTTCCGGAACTGGTAAAATCTGTTTTTTAAATCTAATTCGGCAATTTTAGTTTATTTTTAAAATAGTTAAAAAAGAGAATAATTTAAAAAATTAAATAATTATTTTCAACATAATTATTTTCAACCATTACTAATTTAATATCTAAGGAAATTTAACAAAATAATTAAAAATAAAAAACGGGCTTGAACTTAATCCTTACATAATTAAGTTGCCTACATATCTTCTTGGAGTTTAGAGAAATCAAAAACTATGTAGTTCTCTTACCCTAATCTATTGGCCCGGAGGCCTTCCTCTCTAGTTTTGATGATGATTAACTCATGTAGTTATGTTTACTAATAATCTTGTGATTTTAGTTTCAGATCATTGATCAAGATATTAGTTGGTGATTGCTTCAAAAGAGGAGTTTGGAAGCTTTCACATGGTGATTCCAGTGCCCGAGCATCAAGATCATACCTTTGCACTCGGTGGATCACGTTTTGGATCGGGTCGACTTGAAGATGAAGATCGTCAAGAAGACTTAGGTATCCTAGTGTTTAGTGTATTTAGATCCATGTGTAAAGATAAGAATAGTTGATATGCTCAAGTGCTCAACACACACATAAGTTTTACGTTTTGAAATTGGTTTTCATCAATAGATTGATCAAAACAAGTTTACATGGTTTATATGTATAGTAGATGTATTCTTTCTATACATGCATGCTTAAACTCCTTAGACAAACTTATTTTGACTAGCCTATTCATGTATTGAAAAATCAAAGTTTGATAAAATACAGTTTTATTTTTTTGGTAAAAATGATAAGACACAAAAATAGTTCAAATTACTTGATATTTGAGTTGAAATGTTTATCACATGTTTATATATCAATGCAAAATGTTAAAACTATTTTTGTGGACTTTTACAAGAGATAAAAGAATTTTTAGAAATATGTTTAACTGTTTTTCTGACCCAGTTTCTGACCCAGACTGTGGCTGACAGGCCAGGTCGGCCGACCGGACGGTCGACCGAACCAAGGGCCAGTCGACCGTTGCGGTCGACTGACGTGCACAGCCCTGTGCACATTTGTCAGACACAGGGCCGGTCGGCCGACCGGATCAGAGAGCCTTGCTCTCTGTATCTGGGCGGTCGACCGAGCGGTCGACCGGAGCAGAGAAGTCTGCTCTCTGTATCTGGGCGGTCGGCTGGGCGGTCGACCGTATAGCCCCAACGGTCATATTTCTGACCGTTGGCGGTCGACCGGGCCGGTCGACCGCAAGCCTGTCAGGCTGACAGATCAGCCTAACGGCTAGTTTTGTTTTGGGGCTATAAATACCCCATTGCTTGGTGGTTTTAGATAAGATTTTAAGAGCCAAAATTTCTCTGATATACAAGTGTTTTAAACAAGTTTTCAAAGTGTTTTTGTGCTAAAAAGGATTCATCTTATTTGTTTTAGAGTTTTTAGAAAAATCAAAGAAAATAGAAAAATTAGGAGATTTGTATTGTTCTTCATTTCTATCTTTTACAAGAGTTTTCCCAAGTATTTTTTCTTTGAGTTTTTGTTTTCCAAACTCTAGTTTTTTCACACTTGAGCTATCATCTATCCTATTCTATTAGGATCATTATTTTGTGGAAAAAGAGAAGTGTTTGAAGTTGATTAAGTCTCCAAGTTGTAAACCCTCCTTGTATTTGTGTATCCCTCTTTGGTAGAGGTTGATCGGAGTGGTATTTGTTTGGATCCCTCTTCGGTAGAGGTGATTGTGTTTGTTGTTAGCTACGGGCCTTATCCCTCTTCGGTAGAGGTGGATTGTAGTTGTATTGCCTCGGTGGCATTGTAAGGTTGAGAGAGGAGTTCGGTACTCCTTAGTAGATTGGAAATCCTTCTCCGTGAAGGCGGGGACATAGAGCTTGGGGCTCGAACCTCGAAACATATCTTTGTGTTTGCGTTTGATCCATTATCTCTAAACTCTCTCTTTACATTTGTGCAAAGCATCATTCATTCATTTCACATCATATCATATTTGCTTGTGTTGTGCCTTGCATTATTTCATATTGTTCATTCTTATATGCTTGGCTTGTTTGTGTGTGTGCCTCACTTGTACTTAACCACAAGAGCTTCATATAGCACCTCAACCCATATCTAGATGAATCAAGAGAAGTTAGTCCAGAGCCCTTCACGGAGAATTCGGCTACACTTGTGTGTTGTATTAAGTGTGTTGCTAAATTGTTTTAAGCTTCCGCATTTAGCGCATTTAGTTTCTAGATTAGCATTAACACCTATTCACCCCCCCTCTTGGTGATTTACAATTGGTATCAGAGCCTACGCTCCTGATACTTTAGGCTTAACATCCTAGGAGTGAGATCCTTTGTTTGCTAATCTATCATTTGCATTTGTTTGTTTGCACACATATAGTTGGACCCATGGACTTCATGACCCCACCTATGTTTGACCCTTCTAACATCATTGTTTGGAAGACTAAGATGTCCATCTATTTACAAACCCTAGGTTATAAGGTTCACCTTGCCATTACCAAGGAATCCTTCCTTAGTGATAGCAAGCATATAGGGGCCAATGCACAAGCCCTTGAGGCCATTAGAAGCACACTTCCTAAAGAATATATTTTACTTACTTCTAACTTTGATTCCGCATTTGCAGTGTGGAATATGTTGACAACAACCACTACCTCCGAGCTTCAAATGCCAATCCAACAAGAAGAGGAATCTAGTAGAGATGAATCCGAGCCACAACAATGCTATACGGTCCAAGGGAATGACTCCCTTGAGGTACACTTGGAAACCCACTTAGATGATAATGATGATGCTAGTTCTTCAAATGATTATGTTGATGCCCATGCTTTAAATGAAGAACTATCCATTGTGTGTGAAAAACTCCTTGAAAAATATAAAGTTTTGAAAAAGAAGACTTGTGCTTTAAATAAAGAAAAAGAGAATTTGTCTTCTAAGCTTAACATGGTTTTGCAAGAGAAAGAGGAGATTTCTAATGATAGGGATTCATTAAAATCTCAACTTGATCTTGCACTTAAGAAAAATGAATTTTTGAAAACTAAAAATGATTGTGAAAATGTTTTGAAGAAAAATAAAGTTTTGTCTTCAAAAATTGAATTTGTTGTAAAAGAAAATAACTCTTTGAAAAATAAAATAATTTCTATTTCAAATGATTTAGATGTTTGTTTAAAGAAAAATGAGTTTTTGAAAAATAAGATTGATTCCCATGTTTGTCATGCTAGGGTAGTTTCTCCTAGATCACCTATTGCATGTGCCACCTCTTCTTTAATTGAAAAAGATATATCCATGCTTAAGAAGAGTGTTGATTGTTTGGGCTCCACTTTGAGCCAATGTGTTATGGGCCATACACGTTTGGAAACTTTGTTTCAAAAGAAACAAGTTCCATCTTTTCATGCACACCCTCCACGACATACACATGCTTCTCACGGACACCATAACACGATGTATGCTCATGTGTACACTTGTACACATTGTCGACGTAAGGGCCACCTTGCTAAATTTTGTTATGATAGAATTCATGTTTCAAATTTAGCAAATAAATTTGTTTGGGTTAGAGAAGGTACTAACCCCCATGGACCCAAAAAGTTGTGGGTACCAAAGACCACCCCTCTTGTTTATGATGTAGGTGTGGGCTCTCACATGACGTGAGAGTAGCGGTACCTTGGAGTGGATGCGTTCCGAGCTTCATGAAAATCAATTGGATGCATCACTTTCAAGGGAAGTTTGGTGGGAAGACCACCTTGTTTTTGGAGATATGGAGAGTTGCCTCATAGGTTTTGGTAACGGTCTCTTACTCCTTATTATTGTTTACTTGCTTTTCATATTCATTATTTGTAGCATGTTTTGTTTAAATGATGATTATGAAAATGTCATGATTATTAGACTCTTGACATACATGTATAGTATTTGAGACACCCATGTTTAATATGGACCATTATTTTAGTGTTCTCATCTTTGTTTAGCTATCATGTTTATCATAAGTTTAATAACATGTGGATTTACATAATAATCATGTTTATGATTTTCATGTTGATTTATATCCCGTTTGATGCTTCATGATTTGAATATATGTTTTAAATGTTAGTTTTCATTAAGACTAGGTATATATTTGTGCATATAGTGGGTCACAAATAAATCTATATATGTTTGAGCTTGAATGCTTATTTGAACCCATTAGATGTGCTAGTATAGTCTAGTTTTGATGACTCGTTGTGTTTTGGATTTGTATGTATACTTTAGTTTGTATAGGACATACATATACCTTGAAGATTAAATAGTTTTGATGATTTTTAGGTTTTCATGTTTAAAGGAATTTTGAGCTTGAATGTCAATTTTCATGATTATGATCTTCACATCTTACTTGTACACTCACATTTATTGTTTACTCATGTGTTTGTTTTCATGAGTCATATTTATGCTTAATGGATTATGAGTGTTGACTATTTTGTGAATTTCATATTTTCATGAAAAACAATTTTGTTTTATTCCTTCTTGAAGGATTTCGTACTAGTTTACAAGTTTTTCATTTAACTAGTTGCGATATTCTTCATTTTGGTAGAGTTTTTCAAATATACTTTACTTTTCAAATCTATTTTTGAAAACCCCTACCATCCATGGGTGGTTGAACGAGAGATCATGCTCATGTATGCTTTATAGTGAAAATCATTTTAAACTTGTGCATGAATGGGTGGTAGTTATATGATGTATACACTTGATCATTATTGTTGTTTCAATTAGTATCATTGAAATTCTTTCAATTGGTATCAATTTTGACTTTTCTTGTATACTCATATATGTTTGTATTTTTGTATGCTTGCTTTTCAAAGAATATCAATTTCAATTGGTATCTAATTTTTCATACATATATATGTTTTTATTTGTGCTTATTATATCCCTATATTTTTAAGCACAAAATTTTGTTTATGCTAAAGCTTGAGTTTCAATTTTGTTTCAATTGATTAGTTTTCAATTGCTTTTCAATTGGTATCTTATTTCAAGCTTACGCATTGTTTTTATTGGTATTTCATAAAGGGGGAGAAAATTCGATTTTCATATTTACAATTGGTATTTGTATTTCCACTCCCTTGCTTTATGATAGAAAATAAAAATTTTAATTGATATCATATACTTAAAAATTATACTCTCTTTTGATATCAAGATGTTTATTTGAATGTTTTAAAATTTGGTATCTCAAAATTTTGTTTAAAGAAAAATTCAAAGGTTTTGATTTATATTGCCTATATGCAAGGAGAGCTTAACATCTCTTCTACATATAGTTTCATGATGAGTGTATCTTGTATTGAAGAGCTTGACAATCTCTTCTTTATGTGATACACGTGTGTAGAGGGAGCTTCACATCTCCTCTTATGCATTGCATAGTGTATGTTATGTGAATTAGGGCTTGTCATCCCTCCTTCATGTAATGTATCTATGTAGGGAAGCTTCACATCTTCCTCTTCATGAATGTATATAGCATATATCATTTATTGATCTATGTTTACTTTCAATTGGTATCAAGATGCTACTTTGACATATTTTAAATTGATATCTTAATTGATTGTCACCCCTATTTGGTTTTGTTTTGTTTTAGACAAAAAGGGGAGAACATTGTTTTTATTAACCCTTTGTTGATTCTTTGTTTCGAACAAAAAGGGGGAGAAAAATTTATTGATTTGGTTTTGCTTTTATCCCTCATTGATGATTGTTTCCTTGTATTAAAAAGGGGGAGAAGATTTTGTTTTGTTTTGGTTTTTACCCCTTTGTTGATGATTGACAAAAAGGGGGAGAATTATTTGAGAAGTTTTATATATGCATGTTTATGTGTTGCATATATTAAGTTTAATTTAGTTTAATTTTAATTGGTATCTAGAGCATGTTTTGTTTTTGAACATTTCATTGGTATCTAGAACCTTTTATTGTTTATGGATATATATGCATTCATGTTTAAGAGCCTTCATTGCATATTCTTTATGTCTATTTGTTTATGCATGAGTTAAGGGGGAGTTTCTTTGAAGCTTAACTTTAATCCATGCATATATAACTCCATGAGTTTTGTCATCATCAAAAAGGGGGAGATTGTTGGCCCGGAGGCCTTCCTCTCTAGTTTTGATGATGATTAACTCATGTAGTTATGTTTACTAATAATCTTGTGATTTTAGTTTCAGATCATTGATCAAGATATTAGTTGGTGATTGCTTCAAAAAGAGGAGTTTGGAAGCTTTCACATGGTGATTCCAGTGCCCGAGCATCAAGATCATACTTTGCACTCGGTGGATCACATTTTGGATCGGGTCGACTTGAAGATGAAGACGTCAAGAAGACTTAGGTATCCTAGTGTTTAGTGTGTTTAGATCCATGTGTAAAGATAAGAATAGTTGATATGCTCAAGTGCTCAACACACACAAATTTTATGTTTTGAAATTGGTTTTCATGAATAGATTGATCAAAACAAGTTTACATGGTTTATATGTATAGTAGATGTATTCTTTCTATACATGCATGCTTAAACTCCTTAGACAAACTTATTTTGACTAGCCTATTCATGTATTGAAAAATCAAAGTTTGATAAAATACAGTTTTTTTTTTGGTAAAAATGATAAGACAAAAAAATAGTTCAAATTACTTGATATTTGAGTTGAAATGTTTATCACATGTTTATATATCAATACAAAATGTTAAAACTATTTTTGTGGACTTTACAAGAGATAAAAGAATTTTTAGAAATATGTTTAACTGTTTTTCTGACCCAGTTTCTGACCCAGACTGTGGCTGACAGGCCAGGTCGGCCGACCGGATAGTCGACCGAACCAAGGGCCAGTCGACCGTTGCGGTCGACTGACGTGCACAGCCCTATGCACATTTGTCAGACACAGGGCCGGTCGGCCGACCGGATCAGAGAGCCTTGCTCTCTGTATCTGGGCGGTCGACCGAGCGGTCGACCGGAGCAGAGAAGTCTGCTCTCTGTATCTGGGCGGTCGGCCGGGCGGTCGACTGGGCCGGTCGACCGCAAGCCTATCAGGCTGACAGATCAGCCTAACGGCTAGTTTTATTTTGGGGCTATAAATACCCCATTGCTTGGTGGTTTTAGATAAGATTTTAAGAGCCAAAATTTCTCTGATATACAAGTGTTTTAAACAAGTTTTCAAAAGTGTTTTTGTGCCAAAAAGGATTCATCTTATTTGTTTTAGAGTTTTTGAAAAAATCAAAAAAAATAGAAAAATTGAGAGATTTGTATTGTTCTTCATTTCTATCTTTTACAAGAGTTTTCCCAAGTATTTTTTCTTTGAGTTTTTGTTTTCCAAACTCTAGTTTTTTCACACTTGAGCTATCATCTATCCTATTCTATTAGGATCATTGTTTTGTAGAAAAAGAGAAGTGTTTGAGGTTGATTAAGCCTCCAAGTTGTAAACCCTCCTTGTATTTGTGTATCCCTCTTTGGTAGAGGTTGATTGGAGTGGTATTGGTTTGGATCCCTCTTCGGTAGAGGTGATTGTGTTTGTTGTTGGCTACGGGCCTTATCCCTCTTCGGTAGAGGTGGATTGTGGTTGTATTGCCTCGGTGGCATTGTAAGGTTGAGAGAGGAGTTCGGTACTCCTTAGTGGATTGGAAATCCTTCTCGGTGAAGGCGGGGACGTAGAGTTAGAGGCTCGAACCTCGAAACATATCTTTGTGTTTGCTTTTGATCCATTATCCCTAAACTCTCTCTCTTTACATTTGTGCAAAGCATCATTCATTCATTTCACATCATATCATATTTGCTTGTGTTGTGCCTTGCATTATTTCATATTGTTCATCCTTATATGCTTGGCTTGTTTGTGTGTGTGCCTTATTTGTACTTAACCACAAGAGCTTCATATAGCACCTCAACCCATATCTAGGTGAATCAAGAGGAGTTAGTCCAGAGCCCTTCACGGGGAATTCGGCTACACTTGTGTGTTGTATTAAATGTGTTGCTAAATTGTTTTAAGCTTCCGCATTTAGCGCATTTAGTTTCTAGATTAGCATTATCACCTATTCACCCCCCTCTAGGTGATTTACATAATCCCCATACTTTACCTCAATCGCTTCCTTCCGTTCCAGCGGTCGCCTTTTTAATAAAATTTTCACTTTGTTCATGCATGATTTCTTGATTGTCTTAACACAGTTTTTGTCCAGTCATCAAGACATGCTTGGGCTTTCACTGATTCGAGGGACATATTCAAATTGGTTTGATCTAAAATATTCTCCCACGCACTGAATGTTTGCTCTACGCTACTATTGACACCGGCGTTGCTAAATTTATTTTGCAATACTTGCTATGATTGAAAATTATATTGAATGCTCCTTCCACTATTGTAGGATTAAAAATTTTATATCTTAAAAATCTTTATCAAACTCAAATGAAATAGTTAGATAACTATCAAGCTCGGAGTTCGAGCTTGATGAAGACCCCCGAGGTTTTTTGCCTCTTTGCAATAGTATTTATTACCATCTACTAAGTTTAAAATTATCTTCAACTTGACTACTAATTTGGTCATGACGGGAGATATTAATACTTGAACTATAAATTCTACTATATTCATCATATAAAGCATAAATTCCTTTTTATACTTCACTAAATAAATCATAAACATCTTCATTCAATTTTAGAATTTCATAATCAACCTTCAAATAATCATTCAATCCATCTAATTTATAACATAGATAAAAAAAACACATGCAACTAAATAAATAGGTAAAATCATGTGAAAATATTCTAGCCATTTATTTTTCATTGCTTGAATACAATAAAATAAATCCGTGTCTTTTTCATCTTCTTTCATCACACCATAAATATTAATACACTCAATTAAAAATAAATGTGTTGTGGGATAATAAACACCAGATAAAGTGTAAGTAACATTATTAAAAAATTATGATATCTAAATAGTTTTGCATACATCCCATTGACGAGGATATAAATTAATATCATTAATATTGTTATCAATAAAATCACATAATAATTCTTTATAAGAATTATTATCATTAAGTAATTCATAAGTTGAACTCCTATGAGTTGAAACATCCGTGGAAATCGTTTGGACCTCATACCTTTTGATTTACAATATTTTCTCTAATCTTTCATTATTCGTGGATATGTCTATAAATTGTGAAGTGCATGTCTAATACATTTAATATAATCTTCTAATTATTTTAAATCATTTTATACACATAACTTTAAAACATGGCAAGCACATCTTTGATGAAAAATTTACCCCCAAATGCAAGTTTATAATTTTTTTTAATTCGTGAATAGATGGAGTATTAGCAGATATATTCTCAAAACCAATTACAAAAATTTTATTAATCAAACCATATTCTTTTATAACTACTTTTATTAATCTATAAATAGCATATCTTTCATCAAAAACTCTAAAAGCAATTACTCTTTTTTGTAAGTTCCATTCACGATCAACCCAATGACAGATGATCCCCAAGTTGCCAATTATCACTCCATATATCGCTACAGATAGATACACGTTCATCAAAAGTAATGAAAAAAAATCATGTTATTCTTTTTTTCTTTTTATAAAACTTATGGATTGTGCGTGTGAGAGTGGTCCTAAACACTATACTTGCTTGAGAATTAATGCATTTTTACAATAATTTATAAAATTTAATTTTTCACTGAAACTAAATGACAAGTGCTTAACGGCAACCATTCGTGCTAATTCATCTCTATTTTTAACATCAGAGAAATAAAATACTTGAAGAGGTACTGATAACGTACCTTGATATTTGAGTTTGTGATTTTATGATACCCACTTCATAAGAATACACCATCTCCAAATGCTTTCGGTATGTCCCATAGTCACTAGAAACAGACCACTTATATGTTTTTGAACAATACTTGCAACTTACACTAATGTCCGTGCCCGCATCATTCTTATTTTTCGTAAAATGATGCACGAAAAGATCATATTTTAATTTTTGGCTAGCGATAGTGGTATCTTCTTTGCCTCTATCATCGGCTTGGGTTTGGGACCTTTGGGTCAAAATATTGACTTGTGCCTCTTTTTCGTAATGTATTTCTAATTTATCATCATCGACATAGAAATAAGGTGTTGATTGCAAGTAACCGAATATATTATCTATGCAGATGAATTGATTTTCGTCGACCTTGCCCTTACCTATTGCCGACGAACTTTCACTTGTTATGATAATGGAGAGTAAGAAAATTGAAGAGTGTTAGAAAATGAAAGAGAATATGGTAGAGAATTTTGTAGAAAAATTTTTAGAAGATTTTGTAGAGAGATCTTGGAGAGAATTTTGGAGAGAGATTTTTGAAAAACACCTAGAGGGGGGTGAATAGGTGTGATTGCTAATCTTAAAAATTTTAACTCTCTAAATGCGAAACCTAAAACAAGTGAGGCTCAACTTAGTACAATTCAACAAGTGTAGCCGAATTCCTCTTGCGAGGCTCTGGACTAAACTCCTCTTGATTCCCCTTGATATGGGTTGAGGCGCTATGTGAAGCTCTTGTTGGATGAGTACGGGATTGGCACACACAAGTATGAAATGAATAATATGAAAAATGATGCAAACACAATAATATATGGCAAGAATTACAAGCAAGCAAATATTAGCACAAGAGAATTAAACAATATCACAAGTATGTAATAGAAAGCAATAAGGAGCTATTGAAATGTAAAGCAAGAATTAGACGCAAAGGCAATCGCCAACAAAGTGATTTGTTTCGAGGTTCGAGCCACCGCTCTACTCCCCGCCTTCACCTACGTGAAGGGTTTCCACTATCCACCGAGGACGCCTTTACAATTTGGTCTACCGAAGACCGAGCACCGAGCTCCACCGAGTACAAATGACCTCTACCGAAGAGGTTGCTCCACAAGGAAAGGAATATAAGAACAAAGTGATCACAACAAGATCACTACACTATTTCTCAAACTCTTTTACAAACACTCTCACTTCAATTACAACTTCACTATAGAATGAGTATTGAATTTTTGGCTCTATGAAGTGTGGTGAGAAAACTTCAGTTGTAGAGTGATATTAGCAATCAAATACAACTGAAAACCTAGCTCAAAAAGAATTGGAATGAAGGCTTTAAAACTCTTTTCTTTTCTCTTTTGAAAACAACACAAACTTGAGGATTTTCTTAGTGATATGCAAGAGAGACTTCTCCTCTATTTATAGGGTTAAAAATAGGTTAAAAAACAATTTCTTTTGGTCTTATTTTCTCTGAAAAAGACCTGAAAAACACTGAAAAAGTCTGCCAAGAAATCAGAAAAAAAACAGATTTCAGAATTGCACAAAAGAGGAAAGAGCCGTTGGGATTTTGCAGGCCTGGCGGTCGACCGGTCCGGTCGACCGCCAGCCCAGCTGCAGAGAGCCGTTGGCTCCCGGTCGACCGGTCCGGTCGACCGTCCCAAAAGAGGAAACACAGTTTCCTTCTTCCGGTCGACCGGTCCGGTCGACCGAAAAAACCCGAGAGCAATTTGCTCTCCATCGGTCGACCGGTTCGGTCGACTGACAGACATGCACGAACAGTGCATGTCCAGACACATCGCCGGTCGACCGGGCCGGTCGACCGAAGTTGCCTGAAACAGAAAAACTGGACTGGTTTTTGAGTTAGAAAAATTTTGAGAAATATTTTAAAAATACATATAGCTAAGTATTATGCAGAAAATAATTTATACACATGTTATATACAAGATTTTCAAGATATAAAACTTTTGGTACATGTATATATAAACTAAGGCATAAAACTTAGAAATAACCATTTTCAAAACATAGGAAATATATGAAACAAATGTGTGTGCAAATCCTAGAGCCAAATTTCATATACTCAAACTTTAACATTCTATTTCTTACAATGATTCTAAGACTTCAAGATCTTCAATAGGCTTCTTCATATGATCTTCAACACTTGTTCCTTGAGCCCAATTGGAGTTGACTTGAGTCCAAATCCTTATATTTGTGAGAGAAGACTTCTAGAATGAATAGAAATCTGAAACACACTTAAACAACAAATGTTATTAGTACAAATAACTAATATGTTTTGTAATCATCAAATACACTAATCATGGGTGATTGTAACCTTGGGCCAACAATCTCCCCCTTTTTGATGATGACAAAACATATAGGTTATTTAAATAAACATGGAAGAGGAGTTTGAAAAACTCCCCCTCAAATAATGCTATGTATAAAAATTTGACTATGGAAGCACAATACATAAAGCATTCAAGGCAAAATAGTTTTGTCAAAACTTAAATAAACAAACTTCTCAAACAAGTTCAAAATATCAAACTCTTAAACTTATTACAACTCTTCAAAATATCAAACTCTTAAACTTATTACAACTTATTCTCCCCCTTTTTGTCATACATCAAAAAGGGTTAAAATACCAATAGAAAAACAAATTTTATTTTTAAGAATCCATAATGTAAACATTTAACTCACCACAAATAAATGAAAATCTAGCATAATCTAGAGGTTTAGTAAAAATATCGGCAAGTTGAAAATCGGTAGAAACATAATCAATCTCAATATCACCTTTCTCATAA
Source organism: Agave tequilana (assembly GCA_038442645.1). Lineage (NCBI taxonomy): Eukaryota > Viridiplantae > Streptophyta > Magnoliopsida > Asparagales > Asparagaceae > Agave > Agave tequilana. The sequence goes on along the minus strand of JAVJIF010029347.1, from coordinate 38,668 downwards.
TGATCTCTAAGAAAGTGATACCTAATGTCAATGTGTTTGGTTTTACTATGTTGATTTGCATTCTTTGTCATGTGAATAGTACTAGTATTATCACAAAATATTTTAACATGATCAAAGTGTAAATCATAGTCAAGGAGAGTATGTTTCATCCAAAGAACTTGTGCACAACAAGCTCCGGCTGCAACATACTCCGCCTCGGCGGTTGATAGGGCTACCGAATTTTGCTTTTTGGAAGACCAAGATACAAGACAATTACCTAAGAATTGACATGTTCCACTTGTGCTCTTCCTATCTACCCTACAACCCGCATAGTCGGCATCCGAAAAACTCTTCATTTCAAATAATCCGGTTTTAGGATACCATAAACCCATTTCAATAGTACCCTTAAGGTATCTAATTATGCGTTTAACCGCAATTATGTGAGATTCTTTAGGACAAGATTGAAAACGTGCACAAAGACAAACGGAAAACATAATATCCGGCCTACTAGCTGTTAAATAAAGTAAACTACCAATCATGTTTCTATAAAGTTTAATGTCTACACTTTTACCTTGTTCATCCTTATCAAGCTTTGTAGTTGTTGCCATGGGAGTTTTGCTTACTTTCGATCCTTCAAGCCCAAACCTTTTGATTAGTTCCTTTGTGTACTTGGCTTGATTGATGAAGATCCCATCCTTCTTTTGCTTGATTTGGAGTCCAAGGAAATAGTTGAGTTCCCCCATCATAGACATTTCAAATTCATCCTTCATGCATGACTCAAAAGCTTTGCAAAGAGATTCATTAGTAGAACCAAAAATAATATCATCTACATAAATTTGCACAATAAGAATATCTTTTTCTACATGTTTTGTAAACAAAGTTGTATCAATTTTACCTTTCTTAAAACCATTTGAAGTCAAAAATGAAGAAAGTCTTTCATACCAAGCCCTAGGGGCTTGTTTTAAACCATAAAGAGCTTTATCTAATTTAAAAACAAAATCCGGATGTGTAGGATCAACAAACCCGGGGGGTTGTTCAACATACACCTCCTCTTCAATAAATCCATTTAGAAAAGCACTTTTAACATCCATTTGAAACAATTTGAAATCTTTATATGAGGCAAATGCTAGTGTCATCCGTATGGCTTCAATCCGTGCTACGGGTGCAAAGGTTTCTTCAAAATCGATCCCTTCGATTTGAGTGTAACCTTGGGCAACTAACCTAGCCTTGTTTCTAACTACATTACCCGATTCATCCAACTTGTTCTTAAAGATTCACTTAGTACCAATTGTTGGTCTATCGTGGGGCCTAGGAACAAGGTGCCAAACTTGGTTGCGCTCAAATTGATTGAGCTCCTCTTGCATGGCTAGCAACCAATATGAATTGGCCTCGGCTTCGAGGACATTTTTGGGTTCAATATGAGAAATGAATGCATAGTTACCACAATAGTCATGAAGTCTAGAGCGAGTGGTTACCCCTTTTGATACTTCACCTATGACGAGGTCCTTGGGATGATGTGGATTGTATCTCCAATCCTTTGGTAGTGGTTGAGTAGGCTCCACCTCATGTGTTTGATGTTCATTTCCTTGTGCCTCTTCCACTTTAGCTTTGCTTCCTTCATCATCCTTTGGTTTGTCTCCCATAGTAGAAGCATCCTCCAAGGTCACTTTCTCCAAACCTTCATCCAATGCATCTATTTCTACAACATTCTTAACAAACTTGTTAGATTCCTCAAACTTAACATGAATAGACTCTTCAATAGTCAATGATGATCTAATGAAAACTCTATAAGCTTTACTAGTGTTTGAGTAACCTACAAAAATAGCCTCATAAGATTTAGGATCAAATTTTCCTAAATTATCTTTTGTATTTAAAACAAAACATTTGCATCCAAAAACTTTAAAATAGGAAACATTTGGTTTTCTAGAAAAGTACATTTCAAAAGAAGTTTTAGTAGTATTTTTACATAAGAAAACACGATTTGATATGTAGCATGATGTATTAACGGCCTCGGCCCACAAATAATGTGGTAGACCGTATTCACTAAGCATTGTCCTAGCCATCTCTTGTAATGTTCTATTTTTCCGTTCAACTACTCCATTTTGTTGTGGAGTTCTAGGACAAGATAGTTCATACTTTATTCTATGTTCATCACAAAAAGTGGTAAAGGGTTGGTTAATGAATTCACCTCCTCTATCACTTCTTATTCTCAAAATCGAAACATCCTTTTCTTTTTCAACTCTTTTCTTAAAAGTTTGAAAATAAGAAAATGCTTGGCTTTTATGTTCAAGAAAGAAAACCCAAGTAAATCTTGAAAAGTCATCAACCAAAACATAAGCAAATCTATTCCCACTTAGACTTTTGGTTTGTGTAGGGCCACAAAGATCCATATGGATTAACTCCAAAGGACGTGATGTCATGATATCCTTAATTGACTTGAAAGAAGACTTAGTTTGTTTCCCAAATTGACATGCGTCACAAACTCGGTCTTTTTCAAAATTCAAGCAAGGAATACCTTTCACCATTTCCTTTGTGTTTAACCTAGAAATGTGATCAAAAGAAATATGCCCTAATCTCCTATGCCACAACCAAGAGTCATCATCGAGGGCTTTCAAACAAGTAATATTACAAGACATATTTAACATATCAATCATATAAACATTACTTTCACGAAAACCGGAAAATACACAAACATTAGAAGTTCTATCAATTACTTTACAAGCAACATTATCAAAAACAATATCAAAACCTTTATCACAAAGTTGACTAACACTCAAGAGATTATGCTTGAGGCCATCAACTAAAACTACATTTTCAATTAAAGGAGAGGTGCCAAGTTTTACATTACCAATACCGATGATTTTACCCTTGGCGTCATCTCCGAAGGTGACGGTGCCACCTTCATGATATCTTGATAGGGTTGCAAAGTTGTTGATGTCCCAAGTCATGTGCCTTGAGCAACCGCTATCAAGATACCACAATCCTCTACGTCGTTGGGATTTGGAAAGTACCTACATCATTTAACATAATTGTTGATTTTGGTACCCAAACTTTCTTGGGTCCTTGAAAGTTAGTGCCTCGAACCCAAACATTATGACGTGATACATTTAATCTATCATAGCAAAAATTGGCTAAGTGCCCTTTCCGTCCACAATGTGAACATGAGAACACTCTACCATACATGAATGCATGATGTGTTTGTGTAGTGTGAGCATGTTTTGGGGTTTTGCCATGTTGTTTAGGTTGTGTAGCATGAACATGAACATGAGCATGAGCATTTTTCTTTGGGGCTTGTTTCTTAGGAAACATAGCCTCAATTTTCTTTTTGTTAAATTCACAATCTTTCAAAACAACACTTAATGAGTCTAATCTTTCCTTAAGCATAGAAACTTCATTTGAATCAATTAGTGGGGCCTTACCTTTGCAAGAAATCTTATATTTTTCAAAATCATTTTTGGTAGTGGCCAAAGTGGAAACCAAATCATCTTTTTCCTTTGTAAGAGTAAAAACTTGAAGACTTAAAGATTCATTATCCTTTTTCATTTTAAGATACTTTTTCTTTAAGAAATCATAGTTTTGTGACAACTCAACAAAAGCTTCTTCTAACACATCCATGGAAAGTTCATTATCATGAGAAGGGGAAGAGGTTACCTTACTTGTGCCTTCATTAGCCATGAAGCACATGTTGGCGGTGTCTATTTCTTCCTCGGATTCGGTCTCCGAATCCCAAGTTGCTTTCATAGCCTTCTTCTTGTAAGGCTTCTTTGAAGTGGAGGGCTTAGCTTTGTCCGGACACTCCGCCACAATGTGTCCCGGTTTTTGGCAATTGAAGCACACAATCTTCCTTTCTTCTTTGCCTCCTTGCCATCTTCTTCTACCTTGGTACTTCGCCTTGTTGTACATCCTCCGGACATTCTTAACAAGGAGTGAGAGCTCCTCATCATCTTCTTCTTCATCATCTTCATCGGAGTGTGTAGCTTGACTCTTGAAGGCGATAGTCTTCTTTTGGAAGGAGCCATATCCTCCCTTGCTTTCCTTTCCATCTCATGGGTTTTGAGGTTCCCAATGAGACCTATAAGCTCCATCTCTTCATTGTCGTTGAGTTCCTTCAAGGTTGTTGCTTTAACTTCCCATGAAGGAGGAAGAGCCCGGATGATCTTCCTTACTCTTTGATCATTGTTGATATCTTCACCTAAAGAAGAGAGTCCATTAGTAATCTTGGTAAATCTTGTAACCATATCATCTATGGTTTCATTTTCTTGCATGCTAAATGTTTCATATTGGGACCGAAGAAGGTCAATCTTAACCTTCTTTACTTGTGAGGTCCCCTCATGTGTGACTATCAAATGTGACCAAATCTCATATGCGGATTTGCAATGAATAACCCTAAAAATGTCATCATCATTAAGGGCTTGTAGAAGTGCATAGTGAGCTTTGGCGTTGGCATCGAATTCCTTAGTCTCTATTTCGGACCAAGTGGATTCGTCACCGGGGGGTACACTAAAGGACTTAGTCACGGCTTTTGCAACTCGGCTACCTAGAGATTGCAAAAACACGGTCATCTTAACTTTCTATATGGGAAAGTTAAGTCCATCAAACTTAGGAGGGGTCTTAATTCCATCGGCCATTTTTACTATATGAATATGAATGAAATGATTAGCAAATTAGGATCTTCTCTAAGGTTGTTAAACCAAATCCTAGAGTCCAAGCTCTGATACCAATTGAAAAACACCTAGAGGGGGGGTGAATAGGTGTGATTGCTAATCTTAAAAATTTTAACTCTCTAAATGCGGAACCTAAAACAAGTGAGGCTCAACTTAGTACAATTCAACAAGTGTAGCCGAATTCCTCTTGCGAGGCTCTGGACTAAACTCCTCTTGATTCCCCTTGATATGGGTTGAGGCGCTATGTGAAGCTCTTGTTGGATGAGTACGGGATTGGCACACACAAGTATGAAATGAATAATATGAAAAATGATGCAAACACAATAATATATGATAAGAATTACAAGCAAGCAAATATTAGCACAAGAGAATTAAACAATATCACAAGTATGCAATAGAAAGCAATAAGGAGCTATTGAAATGTAAAGCAAGAATTAGACGCAAAGGCAATCGCAAACAAAGTGATTTGTTTCGAGGTTCGAGCCACCGCTCTACTCCCCGCCTTCACCTCCGTGAAGGGTTTCCACTATCCACCGAGGACGCCTTTACAATTTGGTCTACCGAAGACCGAGCACCGAGCTCCACCGAGTACAAATGACCTCTACCGAAGAGGTTGCTCCACAAGGAAAGGAATACAAGAACAAAGTGATCACAACAAGATCACTACACTATTTCTCAAACTCTTTTACAAACACTCTCACTTCAATTACAACTTCACTATAGAATGAGTATTGAATTTTGGCTCTATGAAGTGTGGTGAGAAAAACTTCAGTTGTAGAGTGATATTAGCAATCAAACACAACTGAAAACCTAGCTCAAAAAGAATTGGAATGAAGGCTTTAAAACTCTTTTCTTTTCTCTTTTGAAAACAACACAAACTTGAGGATTTTCTTAGTGATATGCAAGAGAGACTTCTCCTCTATTTATAGGGTTAAAAATAGGTTAAAAAACAATTTCTTTTGGTCTTATTTTCTCTGAAAAAGACCTGAAAAACACTGAAAAAGTCTGCCAAGAAATCAGAAAAAAACAGATTTCAGAATTGCACAAAAGAGGAAAGAGCCGTTGGGATTTTACAGGCCTGGCGGTCGACCGGTCCGGTCGACCGCCAGCCCAGCTGCAGAGAGCCGTTGGCTCCCGGTCGACCGGTCCGGTCGACCGTCCCAAAAGAGGAAACACAGTTTCCTTCTTCCGGTCGACCGAAAAAACCCGAGAGCAATTTGCTCTCCATCGGTCGACCGGTTCGGTCGACCGACAGACATGCACGAACAGTGCATGTCCAGACACATCGCCGGTCGACCGGGCCGGTCGACCGAAGTTGCCTGAAATAGAAAAACTGGACTGGTTTTTGAGTTAGAAAAATTTTGAGAAATATTTTAAAAATACATATAGCTAAGTATTATGCAGAAAATAATTTATACACATGTTATATACAAGATTTTCAAGATATAAAACTTTTGGTACATGTATATATAAACTAAGGCATAAAACTTAGAAATAACCATTTTCAAAACATAGGAAATATATGAAACAAATGTGTGTGCAAATCCTAGAGCCAAATTTCATATACTCAAACTTTAACATTCTATTTCTTACAATGATTCTAAGACTTCAAGATCTTCAATAGGCTTCTTCATATGATCTTCAACACTTGTTCCTTGAGCCCAATTGGAGTTGACTTGAGTCCAAATCCTTGTATTTGTGAGAGAAGACTTCTAGAATGAATAGAAATCTGAAACACACTTAAACAACAAATGTTATTAGTACAAATAACTAATATGTTTTGTAATCATCAAAATACACTAATCATGGGTGATTGTAACCTTGGGCCAACAATTTTGTCAAGAGATTTGTAGAATTAGAAAGGAGAATCAGATAATTTGGTGTGGAGGAGAATCAGAGATTTTGTCAAGGGATTTATAAAAAAAATTAATAACATTCAATTTCGACCGTTGGAGACGCCAGGTTAGCTGTGGGGCCTACACGACATTGTTGCGCTACCGCTGCTGGCGCAGTAGGCCCCATTTTTTAGGGGAAAAAAGAGAAAGGAGGGCGCAGGCGGGTAGCGGGCTGGCCCAAAAGTTGTTGGATGTGTTTTGAGTTGGAGGGAAAACTTGAGTTTCCCTCTTATTTGCCTTTGAGTTTAGTCCCACATTGGATAAGAGATGGGAGGTTAGATAGTATATATACTAACTCCTCTCATGCCTATTATTATGAGCGTTGGGCCATGGGTTACATCTCCACACGCACACACCCGCCGAACTGAACCGGGTGCGGGTGGTGCGCACCCACGACCTGCGAACACGAATGCAGTTCGATTCAGAGGCTTGTTGGACCTGCTACATTTTTGTTGGGTTTTTATTTTTTATTTTTATTTAAAATTCTGTTGAGATTTTCGGGTAGAGTTGCACCCGTTCAAGAGAATCGGATCTGCACATTGCAACCACTCACGCATGATCACAGATTCTCTCGGGCTGTTACAAACGGAAAGATCTGCAGAGGATTATAAATATCCTAGTTCTGCACGTATCTTTTACATGAAATAGAAATCAATCTGCTCTCTTTCTCCCGCAAATTTCTTACATTCTGCTGAAAGAAACTGTGTTCCTGCAATCGGTTTTTGCTGTTTTCTCGACGTTCTTTTTCCACTTACAGGCAACGAATCTCCATCTGAGTAGAGACCTGACTCATCGTCCTGAGTTGGGTGTTGGTGTACTACCGGGAGAATTTTTACCGCTAGAAGAGGAGGCCACTTTTAAGGTCCGGACGAGAGACCGGCCAACTTTCTTTTAGGGCAGTGCGTCTGCACGACTACGTCACCTCAGGCCAACCTATTGTTTTCTTTAAATTCTTTATTTCAGTTGCATGCTTAGGACAAGTAATTCATTAAATTTAAGAATATATATTTGTTGCATGTTTTAATTCAGTTAAATATCTTACAAAAGTTTAACCCAAAAAAAATGAGAGAACGCCCCCAAAGCCCAAAGGGCCAAGGGCCGGTTGAGCAGCCTAAAAAATACAGAAAAAAAAAAAAAACGGTTTTGAACCTGGAACCGCTGGTTCAGGACCGGCACCGCCGGTTCCCGGTTCCAATTTTCACAATCTAGAAAATTGGAACCGGCACCGCTGGTTCAGGACCGGCACCGCCGGTTCCCGGTTCCCGGTTCGGAACCACGAACACGACAGCGGTGGGAGGTTCCGGTTCATTCCGATCGGTTCACGGTTCGATTCGACGGTTCAAATCAAACCGTGATCGGGTCTACCTCAGCCCAATTCGAACTAGCAAAGTCAAAATCCACCAAGCCGACAACTAGAAAATTCTGAAACAGTCTGTGCACCGTCTATGAGAACTCGGTGAACGCTCATGTCTGTCACACGAAACGTAAGCCCAGGTCCACCAAATTCACAACTAGAAAACAGACCCTAATCGTATGCTTTCAATGAGGTCAAGCACGGGCTTGACTCGACCCACATGAACCCACCCACAAGCCAAGCCAAGCAAATATTTTCTCTACCCCTTTCCAACCAAAACTCAACCACGGCACTTCACCTCCCCACGTCGCTCCTCTCTTCCTTTTCCCTCTCTCCTTTGTTTTCTTTTGCCCCCACCTTTTTCACAGAAAAAACACGTAAAAAAAAGTTCATATCAGCAGGAAAAGACAAAAGTGCGGGCCCCACTCCTCCTCGTTGAGGCCACCTAGCAATTAATAGCAACAAAAACCAGTTCTGGTCCGCGTTGTCCAGATTGCCCCTCACTCCCTCGCCCCCATGCGACCGCACACTTGCGACCTTTTCTTCGGGACAACTTCTGAGATATCATAATTACTATATTATCCCCACTGCATCTGCATGCGTCTAAAACAAGGGCAGTCTCGTCCACCGACATGGGACCGCACACTTGCGACCTTTTCTTCGGGACAACTTCTGATGTAACATAATTACTATATTATCCCCACTGCATCTGCATGCGTCTAAAACAAGGGCAGTCTCGTCCACCGACATGGGTTTCACTCCGAGAGGCGAGACACGTGCGCAGATCCCTCCTCCCCTCCCCTCTTATATTTCCCCCATTTTGCTCACCTCCCCCTATAAAATCTCTGTTTCTCTGTGTTTTTCCAATATAATAACAACGTAACAAAGAGGACTCAAAACTCATTCATTCAGTGAAACGCAGAAGTCCGCTCATTAGGTAAGCAGTTAACTAGCATTCTCTCCCAAACTCAAGCTTTCTTCTCTTCTAAGCTTCACTGTCTCCAATTTATTCACATTTCCTATTTTTATAGTTTCCTTTAGTTTTATCTCGTGCAGTGTCGTGAGGTTTTCATAATTCCGTCTACATGGAATCGAAGCTCTTCCTTTCTTTATGTTATCTTCATGCTGAGTTTTTGACTGTCTGAGCGCACAGCCATGAGAGGGAGAGGAGAAGAAGGCGGTTTTGTTCCCATTTTAAAGGGAGAAAAATTACTTTTACGTCCTCAACCCGTGAAAAAGCTATCACTGTGTTTAAAAGCTTTGTCAAAAATTTATTTTACTAAGATCATCTTGGATGCAGGTATTTGTTCCTGTCACAACAAAATACGGGATACTATATATTTTCACAATTCCCATCTTATTTTTTATTTTGTACTTTTTCCTTTTATCCTATTCATTGAGCATGGAGTCATTTTTATTTGCCTTTTTATTTTTTTATGTCAGCAATTGCTATCATCAATTTCGAATATTGAAATGAAAAAAAAAAAACATTGCTTCATGAAAAGGACGTTAACTTCAAAATTTATTATTAACTTGATCAAATTACTTATAAAATTATTTAAATATTTAAAAAATAAAATTAAATGAAAACAAAAAAACTCGTTTTATAAAATTATTTAACCTCTGCTGTTTATAAAACAAAAACTATTTAACATATGAATATTTATTTATTTTTCACTTTTATGTTTGTTTATCTTTTATTATATTAATTTAAAAATGTATATATTATACTAAAAATTATTTACTTATTACGTAAGGATGCGAATCTATTAATGACTTGAATCCATGCTATTTTGTTTCAATATTGTGTCTATCTGAACATGGTGGACACCTTAAAAGTTTGTCCATTTTGTTTACTACACACAGATGAGTCTGCGCCCAGTTTTTATCCAACTTTTAAATTTTATGTTCACTTTTAATTATTTTTGTCTTCATATTGTAAAATTTGTTCAATTGCTTAAATTTCTATCCACTTTTGATTATTCTTGTCCTCAAAATCACAGATTAACTCAAACTCACAAATTAACTCAAAATCCTTCTCCCGGGTTCAGATCAGCGTCGCCCCAGATCTATCTATCATCGGCAGGAAAGATCACGCCCAATTTTTCTCTTTCTATCCACCTGCGTCATTTTTCTGTCTTTTTTATATATCTCTGTCCAACTTTCTCTCTTTCTATTCACTTTAGGGTTATGAACAAATACCACAGTTTGGTGAACAAAACAGACTATGGTGGACACCTTTAAAAGTTTATCCACTATGTCTATTGCACACATTTGAGTCCGCGCTCAGTTTTTATCCAACTTCTAAATTTTATGTCCATTTTTGTCAATTTCTGTCTGTATATTAGAAAATTTGGTCAATTACTTAAATTTTTGTTCACTTTTGACGATTTATGTCCACTTGTTGGATTATTTGTCTAATTTTTGAGAATTTTTGTCCACCTGACAGGACAAACAACCAACTAGAATTCATGAGAGGGATGCTAAAAAGATGATTAAAGTGGATAAAGTTTCAAACCATTGAATTCCCTAGATGGTAGATAAATTAGAACATGGTGAACACATTTAAAGTTTGTCCACTTTGTCTGCTGCACAAACATGAGCCCTCGCCCAGTTTTTATTCAACTTCCTAATTTCCTGTCCATTTATCCCACTTTCCACCTATATATTGGAATTTTTGTCCAACTGCTTAAATTTCTATCCACTTTTGATTATTTCAGTTCACTTATTGGAAAAACTTTTCACGATATTTAATTTTTGCCCACCAAATTATGGATTCTATCTAAATATAGAGTAAAATTCACCACAAATCACAAATTTATTATTCAACCTAAAAAATCATTAGCAAAATTAGCTCAAAATCACAAATTACCTAAAAATGCTTGAGCAAAATTACATGAAAATGATCAAATTACCTCAAAATTATCAAATTACAAAATCATCACAAAATCAAATTCAAATTACCGCAAAATTACAAAATTACATCAAATCCCTTTAAGCTAAAAATTACAAAATTACATCAAATTACAAAATTAAAAAAATATAAATTTGCCTACTGAAATTTCTGTACAATTTTGATTAATCATATCCACTTATTGAAAATTTTGTCCAATATATTATTTTTTTTGTCCACCATACAGTGAAATTTGTTTACAAATAGAGTAAAATTTATCATAAATCACAAATTTATCACAAATAACAAATTCATCACAAGTTTATCACTCATCCTAAAAAAATAATCAGAAAAATTACCTCAAAATCACAAATTATCATTAAGCATATAAAAATAGACACACAGAAATTTATCAAAATAGGCAGAAAATAGTGAATTTATTAATAATCAATAAATATATACGATTGCCCGCTATTTTGCCTAAAAATTAAAGAAAAGAAAAAAGAAAAAAAATTACAAAATATAAACTTCTTTCCAACTCTCCCTATTTCTATCTACCTTCATAATTTTTCTCCAACTCTCATAAATTATAAAATTACAAAACAGAGATTGAGGATATTTATCCTAAGCTATCAATCTCTCCTGACGCTTCTCTGATGATTTTCTTCTCCAAAGCCAACTCATTCGATCCATTCCACAGTTCCCAACCCCCAAAAACTCTAGAATGATGAAACATATTGAAAGAAACAACACAGAAAAAATAGCACAAAACATCCAAAAATGCACAAAAGATTAAATAAATGATTGCCAAAACCCCTCGAAATAAACAACACAGAAAGTTCAAAATGGTGAAATCCTTTGAATAATAACTCAAAATAAAACCTACTCATCTCTCAAAATCTCATCCTTCGAAGACCTAACAGAAGTAAACGAGCTCGTTGGATGTCGCCAGATATCGGCTCGTTCTTGTCGAATCTCGCCGCCAAACGCCATCAAACCAAGGCGGCTCGCAGCCCACGGATCTAGCCGGATGGGAACTCGAGACAAAGAAGCTGGAGACAAAGCTGGAAGCTTGAGCTCAGAGGCTCTGCTCGCCGTCAAGGATCTAGGGCTCGGAAGCTCTATCCGAAGCAGTCGGCGCTCGAGCTCGTCACGGGCAGATCTTACTAGATCTCGGCGAGCTCGGAGACGGAGCTCGATGCGGTGTTGCTTCTTCTCTTCTTCTTCTTCCCTTCCTCTCTATCTCTGTGTTATTATTTGTACAGAGAGAGGACTGTTTGGCAGAAAAGGCATTTTTAACATTCAACCACAGACGTGTGTCCAGTTGATGCACACAGACTTAAAAAAAATACACAAATTGGTATTGAAAGACTTTTTCGGAAAGCTTTTAAATGGTGAGGAGGTTTTGACGGTTCCATTCTGTTTTCTCGAGAACCTAAAAACAATTTTCCCTTTAAACAAACATTAAAAATCTGAGGAAAGTTATCGATAGATTTCGTTTGCTTTCGACTTTCAATTGCTTGAAATTGTAGTTGTAAGGACTGAGTTTTTCTTGTTGAGATTGCGAGGACGGAGATCCCAAAGGGAAGGGATTCCAAACGCAGCGAGAAGATTCCTTCGGTTTAAAGGACAGCGGAGCGAGCGTTTTCTCAACACTCAAGCTACGCGTCAAATTCTCCACTTTTTGGTTTTTTTTCTCGAGTTCGCAACTCCGGTTAAGGGTATTTTCGACATTTTTGCTTTTCGTATATTTTTTAAAATAAAATTTAAAGAACGACATTTCTGATTAAGTGTCCGTTGCTATATAAGGGCTGGGTACCTAAATTTTGGGACGTGGGAGAGGGCTGATTTCCCCAAACTAAAATTAGCAAAAAAATTAAAAATTAAAAATTTTCTCCTAATTTTCATTTTCTCTAGTTTCACGGATCTCAGATCTTGTCCAAAAAAGGCACCGCAATAATATTAAAGAAGAAGGAAGCAACTGCTCGGAATTAATTTTTTTGGGGGACAATGGCCTGTACCTCGGCGGTCAGCTTCTCATCCGCCGCGGTGGCGGCATTGGCGTCGACGGCGACGGCGAGAGAGATCTCCGGCATGCACCGGTCGGAGTCCGGCAACGAGCTCCGGTGCGATCTCGGGGCCAAGATCCGCCGGTCGCGGTCCGAGCCGCAGCTGAGGTGCTCGCTCATCGTCCCCAAAGCAGCTTCAACAACAACAACAACAACGAGTTCAACCACAAAAATGAAGAGCAGCAGATCGGTCGGCATGTTCCCCTTCCATTTCTCAGTCCCCTTCATCTTCGAATCCGGCGAGTCCGGCGGCGGCGGCGGTGGAGAGATCAGCGGCCACATGATCGATCAAGAAGAGGGGCACGAGAATTTGGCGGAAGGGATCGGGACTGACAAGAGAGCGAATTGGATCGAGAGATTGCTGGAACTCAGAACGAGATGGCGGAATCGGCAGCAGAGAGAGGAGGAGGAGGAGAATGGGGGCGGCGGTGACGGCGATTATTATTGTGGAGTCGAGTATGAATCGAACGAGGAAATGGGGACCACCGCGGCGGCGGAGGACGAGGAGTGGAACCCGGCGAGGTTCGAGCGGTTCTTGACAAGGGTGCCGTGGTCGGAGACGAAGCTGTTTTCCAAGCTGGCTTTTCTCTGCAACATGGCTTACGTGATCCCTGAGATTAAGGTGCGTCCTATGTTTTTCCTTGATTTTGATCTTATCTCCGCCGTTTGATTTACTGTTTCTTTTAATAGAATGACGGGGGGAGTGTTTTTTGTTTAATTTTTATTTTCTGAGTTTGGTGTGAGAGTTTAAAAATTGAAAGAAAAAAAAAATGACTGATGTTGCAACAAGCTTGTTTAATGCCGGGTCACCTACCAACCTGGGACCGGGTCAAAGGGTAACAAGTTTTGCTTAACAAGTGGGCTGTGCTGTGTTGTGTGAATGATCTGGACTGTTTGGGGCCCATTGGTGAACAATTTTGCTAGGATTCTGAAAACTGAATTTTGATATTTAAACTCAGTATCAAAAACTGCAGTAGTTGAAGGAGACAAACAACATAAATTAATAAAACTTTAAAGAAGAATATGTTTAATATACTTATGTTATTTGTTTTTGAGGAAGTTTTTAAAATGTAAAGTAAGTCAAGTGTATTTTGAGAGACTTATTTTAAAAGTTATATTTAGAAAGAATATGTTGATAATTCAACACAAACGGTGCTTATCCGGGAAAATTGCGGATTAGTGAAAACAATGATATGATTGTATTAGATAGTTATGAATTTGAAATGTGAATCAATTTTATCGGAATCAATTATGAATTTTAAATATGAATCAATTTTACAAAATAATTCTTTTTTATCATATAAAAAATTCTATATTATATAGCTATCTATTTGAAGTACGAATCTAGTTATCTATTTGATATCTTATGGATACGTTCATTCAATTCGTTGAAATATTATGGACATGTTCTGTAAATAATTAATCAATTTGTTTCCACAGGCTGAGGATTTGAGAAGATACTACGATCTGTCGCTTGTGACCTCCTCACTAGAGAAGAAATCAGAAGTGGCGGTCAAGGCCAAGCTCGACAGCGACTCCACCCGCCCGCACCAGGACCTTAACGGGTCGGATCCTGAACCCGCACCCGCTTCCAAAGTGAAGCGCCCGTTCCGCCCCTCCGTCGCATACGAGATCGCCGCCTCCGCCGCCTCCTACGTCCACTCGCACGCCAAGGGCCTCCTCTCGCTCGGCGGCGGGAAAGATGGGGCCCACGAGGCGGGAGGCGGCGGCTGCGATGTGGACCCCACGGAGACGCGTGGGGACCGCGTGTACAAGTCTGAGGTGGCGGCGCTCGTGGCGGCGTCGACGATGACGGCGGTGGTGGCGGCGGAAGAGGACGCCAGGCTGAAGGCGGCGAGTGGACTGCGCACGCTGCAGTCGTCGCCGTGCGAGTGGTTTGTGTGCGACGATCCCAACACGTGCACACGATGCTTTGTTATCCAGGTAAATTTTGAAATAGTAAAGGCCTTTTATGTAAATAGCCTAATTTATATAATATTAGAAATATAATTAAGCTCGAGGTTTACAATGAGGTTCGATTTTTACAAGGGCATAAGTTTTGATATGAACCAAGTTTGACAGCGTGGGGCGTCGGCTCTATTGTGGCCCCTTGTTCCTATTGATCCAACTAAGAGAGGATGAAACCAATTAAATATAAATTGTTTATAGAAAAATTATAGTAAAGATGCTTCTTATTATTTAAACTCCATGGAGCTTAACTACGAAAGACGCTCCATACTCTGTAGGCGTGTACCAAAGAGAATGAAATATGTATCTAACACTATGTTTTTCTCATTTGGCCGCATATTGGATAGGTCCTTACTTGAATCCATTTATCACCATTTGATTAGAGAGGAGGAAGATTCAGAATATTTGAGCACTCATTTAGTCATTTGGTTTCCTTTCTGTCAAAAGATCAGCATTATTTTTGTTTTACTTTTGCACCATGTCCTCTTCTCAACCTCCAAAAAGATAGAAATAACCCAAGTAGGTATTCATGTGGATACCTATAGCACATTTAGAAAGAATTTAGCATTAATATGCGTCACAAAAAATTTCGTGAAATTGACCAGAAAGTTTCTGGCTTTAATGCCTAGAAGATACTATTAGCGTGGTAAGTACTAAATTGCAGTTTGATTCGAGACATCTTATTAGGCCGAATCAATTAGATTTAATGAAGACCGCTATGGTAGCTGGTTCCATTTTTTTCCCTGATGGGTCCACGTGTAGGATAGCCCTAGATAATGTGGACTTCAAACAAATCAAATTAAGGATTGAGAGTGACTGTTACGAAATTCTGTTTGCTGAAGTCCTAAATGTCAATAGCTCAATACTAAATGTACATGTTTGATGAAATGACAGGGCTCCGACTCGTTGGCATCATGGCAAGCCAACCTCTTTTTTGAACCAACCAAATTTGAGGTGAGTATACTGTTTCATCATAATGAAGGTTTTTCGTGTTTTCTCTTAGTATCAGAATGATCTTATACTCAAATTATCATTGATAAGTAGGAAATTGAAGTGCTAGTGCACCGAGGAATCTATGAAGCAGCAAAAGGAATATATGAGCAATTCATGCCCGAGATCTTGGCTCACTTAAACCGCTATGGTGACAAGGCCAAGTTTAGATTTACAGGCCACTCGCTTGGTGGCAGCCTCTCGTTGCTCGTCAATCTCATGCTCCGTGCTAGAGGTGCAGTCCCCGCCTCCTCTCTTCTTCCAGTCGTTACATTTGGATCTCCATCGGTGTTCTGTGGTGGGAGACGTGTGGTCGATGAACTTGGGCTGGATGAGGGGCACATTTGCTCGGTGATGATGCATAGGGATATTGTTCCGAGAGCGTTCTCTTGCAATTATCCTAATCATGCTGCTCAGCTGCTCAAGCGTCTCAATGGGGCGTTCCGCTCTCACCCTTGTCTCGACAGGGAGGTAACTACGAATTCCTAACTCAACTGATTGGAAAAATTTCTGCTTTGTGATGTATATGTTTGTGGCCATTAACAGAACATAGTAGAAAACTTTGCACACAGTATAAAGAAAATATAATAGATGCAAAGCTACATACAATTGCATCCAATTTGGAACAAAATTAGAACCATATAATTGAGATTTATGGTCGACACTTTTATGAACAATGAATAGGACATAACAATATCATTCGACTTTTATCTTTAACATTGTCATCACTTCATGTCAGATTTTTTATAAATTGATAAGGATGAATTTTTCAGTCATCACACAACTTTAGGATAAATAAGTTAGCATTCAATTTCTTAAATCAAAGATTAAAAGGTAACATTTAAGAATCAACAACCTTAAGACTTTGCTATTAGAAATCAAATTCTGATGTTGATAATAAAACTTGAATTATTTGTTTAATAGTATGGCGTACATATAATATACTAATCTCATGCACACATAAAACATGAGTAAAGGTTTATACATTTAGCCATGTTCAATCGTTTGAACACAATCCCTTAACAATTAAAGTTAGATGAGAAGAATGTCCAAATACTTTATCCCTTTATAACTTCTTCTTGCCTATTCTATATCTTTAGTCTTTTCTTGATGGAAGAAAACAAAATGATCAGTATTCTTATGTATAGACAAGGAACTCTCTTTATAACCCCTTCCATCAAGATGGTTTTGACCAACAATGAAAAATTACTTTTTAATCATTTATATGATTACTAATTTATTTCATTTCATTATATATCACATTTGCGTCAAATAAAAATGGATGAATCATGAGAAAATATCTTACATTCTCCCACTTGACTTGACCATTTTATTACAACCTTTGATGAATCTTGAGAAAATATCTTACATTCTCCCACTTGAGTTGACCATTTTATTACAATCTTACACTATTTAATTGCTACTTTTCTTTATAGCCAATATATAAGTTGCACATAAGGAATAAAATAAAACTTTTCAAAAAATTAAGCTTCACATAAAACACAACTTTATGAGTCCAACATTAATTTTCAATGAAAATTATCAGTACATGACATAATAACTGAATGTGCACGATTGTCAAGTTTCTTTACATGAGGATTATAAATCCTCACCTCAACCCAACAACCCATACATGCATATGATTTAAACTTGGCTTCCATCCTTTTCAAATCTCAAAAGGAGTTTTTGTAACAACCTTAGAAGGAACCTTGTTACACAGTCATTTTAAGTGCTTCACTCCAAAAGGACAATGGCAAATTAGCATTGGTAATTATACTTCTCACCATGTTTATTAAAGTCCTATTTCTCTTTTCGGCCACACCATTTGTTGCGGTGTGCCCGACATTTTATTGGGCCACAATACCTTCTTCTTCAAGGAACTTAGCAAATGGACTAGGCATTTGTTCTTTTTCAGTATACATCTCATAACACTCATCTCTGCTGATCTTACTATCTTTATTTTCTTATCTTTCGGTTCTCCAGCTCAGCCTTATCAGCCTTATATGATTTGAAAGCATCTATTGCTTCAACTTTATTATTTAGAGAGAGAGAGAGAGAGAGAGAGAGAGAGAGAGAGAGAGAGAGACATGCATCTTGAATGATCATCAATAAAAGAGACGTAATATCTCAGACAAGGGGTAGGCACGGGTCCTGAGTGTGTATGATTTCAAGATATTCAGAACTCCTTTTAGAACCTTTACTAGTACTTTTTTTTTGCTTTACCTTTACGCAATACACACAAGTACTAAGCTCGGTAAAATCTAGGTTATAAAGAACCCATTGATTACGAATCTCTTTATTCTTTCAACACACATATGACCCAATCCTTCATGTCATAATCTGAAAGAGTTTCCTTAACAATACATCTTTTATTGCCAACGCTTTCAACATTTAGAGACAATAAGTAATTTTCAAAATTTAAATCCAAATTCGGCTTGTATAAATCATCAATCAATTTTCCAGAGCCAACGCAATAATTGTTTTTACCTAATTGAAAACCAAAAAACAAGGTTTGCTTGCTTATGGAAATCTTACATTCTTAAGATGTTATATGTAATGTTATAATGTGTTGTACTTCTATGTATCCTATCAATATGTAATGTCTATGTTGTTGGTGGCAATGCAGAAAGTACTCTATTCTCCCCTCGGGAAGCTCTTCATCCTTCAACCAGATGAAAAATCATCTCCTGCGCACCCTCTCCTCCCCTCCGGAGCCGCCCTTTATTCCCTCAACGCGAAGGACAGCAACGGTGCTTCCAATCCAGGAGCGAGCAGCGCCCTGAAAGCATTCCTCAATTCCCCCCACCCGCTTGAAACACTAAGCAAGCCCACCGCCTATGGCTCGGAGGGCACAATTCTTCGGGACCATGACTCCAGCAACTACCTCAAGGCCATCAATGGGCTAATCCGGCAGCACACCACGTCATTCGTCCGAAGGACAAGGAAGCAGAGGCTGAGCTATTTGTGGCCACTTCTGACCACCACAATGTGGGCCGGTCACAGAGACTCGAACCTTGAGAATCAGGGCTTGGTCCACAAAGAAGTAGTGACTGGTGTTTGAGGAGGTCAAACTTAGTTGCTCTTCTTGTTTGTGTTGATGTCGAGAAGGTTTAGGGTTTAGCAAAACTGGGGCCTGGGTCTGGGTTGAGAGAGTACTTCCTAGGTTTTTTTTTTCCTTTTCTTTTTGTACATGCTGATCCTCCTCTTCTGCCTCTTTGTATGTTGTTCTGCTATATACGGCTTTGTCTCCATGTATCGTAATATATTTTATCTATACCAAATTGAAACGATACGTGGTTGTGTAAATTCTCCTGTGCTAAGCCCCTGTAGCTGTTAATTTACTAGTACGTTCGTTGTAATATACTTGCCTTCAATCATTATACACAGGCTTGTAGATTTCGTTAATTGAATGCCCTTTCTTTTGAAAAGGGACCAGACCTTGGGCTTGTAAAATTGTTGGATTTCATGTTTACACTAATGTAGTCCTTCTGTGAGAATTGATATGATCTGTTTATGGTTCATCTTTGGCTTTTTTGTTTACAAGTGAAATTTGGGAACGCTGGGTGTTGGAGTTAAGTGGTTAGCGGGTTCGGTTAGGTTGTGGGTCATTTTCGAAACCGGTAGTCCACTTAACATGGGGAGAGAGTACAAATGGCAGCTGATGTATTTTCTTTGATTTTAGCTTTGGATTTTTGGGGGATTTTACCCATCTCTGAGCTCCCCCTTTGTAATAGAGATTAGGGCTCTCTCAAATTAGCCCTAGATCAATCAATTTTCCCCAATTTTCCCCTCAATTGCAAGTTCTCCCTGCTCCTCGCTTCGGTTCGCATCAAAATGTCAAGATTACCACTAAAATAGAAAAGAAAGGACAGAGAAAATTTTGAACCCTTGAAAGGGAGGAAGCACCCAACCAAAAGAATAAAAGGTGAAACCCAAGATCGTAATCCCCGTTCTGTTAATCCAAAGACTTTCGGATCAAGTGAATAAACTGTGCTGGTCGGCCAATAACTGCTTCATCTCATCTCGTCGGGCCCCGCAGGGCTCCACACGTGTCTCAGGCTCAGCCCCCCTGTTGACAGAACAGACACGAGAAAACGAAAACATTAATTGCTCTGACTCACAAATGTTTTGGCCGCAAAGCTTCCATTTGCTTTAATTGCCAATTTTATTAGGGGAATATCGAAATATTGTAAGTGTTACAAGAGGACATCTTTTTATATCTTTTTACTGTGGAAAAAGAAAGGACATTTTTCTTTCTACAGTGGAAAAAGAAGGAAATTTTCAGATATTTGAATACTCTATTCATATTTAATTTCTTCTTTCAAATAAAACTCTGCTAACTACTGCTCTGATTGCATAACAGTACAGTCTAAAAATTGTAGAGAAAAATCGTCAAATATCTCACAATTATCTTGAACTATTTTCTCTGCCAAAATCATCAATCTGTTTTGCTGCTAACATAGTTTGGAGCTTTCTATTTAATACGGCTAAATTTTCAATTCTGCCATCAACTTTCATGGATTTCTCAAATAACTACCATTATCTTTCCAAAAAAATTACCATGAACTAATATTTCCCCAACATCCCTCAAAATGGAGTGCGGATATAGGCACCCACAGATTTGATTAAGGCGCTGCAAAAAAATCACTATTCATCAATATTTTGAGTTTACATGTTTACCCTCGTGGAGAAATCCAAAATGCCCCTAGTTATTGGTGAAAATTATAAGGGCTTCTCCACTCTCCCCAGTCGGTGGTCCCCTCTCCCTCCGTTGCGTGCTCCTCGCCGCCCTTGTCCGCGGCGAGCCCCTCACCTCATTCCCTGCCGCCCACCCTCTCCTCCCCCTCTCGCTCCCCCGCCTTCGTCGCCCTCCCCTGGCCCCTCCTCTCCCCCCGCCCTGCTTGCCTCCCTATCCTCCCCCCCCCATCTGCTGTTCGGCTGCACGTCCAGCCGAACAATAGATCAGGGAGGGAAGAAGGGGAAAGAAGGGAGAGGCGAGGGAGAGGGGAATATGAGGGGAGGGGGAGGCGAGAGGGTGACTAGGGCGAGGACGATGTGGAAGGGGAGGGAGGGGGTGGCAGAGGGTGACGAGGGCGAGGACGGCAGAGGGTGGGCCTAATCCGGCAGGCGATGAAGGGGAAGAGGGAAGGGGGGGAGGCTGGAAGGAGGAAGAAAGAGAGGGGTAATTTGGGTATTTTTTAAATATTGGTGGGTACCTATATCAAATTAAGTGAGTGTTTTGATCTACTGGGTGCCTTAATCAAAAGGCTGGGTGTCTATTAGGGGTGAGCAGAGTCGATTAAAACCCAAAAAACATCCGAAAATTTAAACCGATTCGAACCGAACCGCATAAATTCGGTCAGGTTTTGGTATCGGGTTCCAAAACCCGAACGCGACTGAAAGCGAATAGAGTCACCTTTTTCATAATAAAAAAAAATCCTTTTTCATCACCTCACGTTTCTTCCTCTCTCAGATTCTGGATCACTACTCTCTGCTGAGTGCGCTTATTTAAATCCAAAGAAGTGATAAGTACCTCGAAAAATAAGTTAAGATTTTCTTGAACAGTTTTACTCTAAATTGAAAAGCTCAAAATATATAATTAACTTTTTTATATTACAACTTCACCACAACGATTAATTAGTATACCCATATAATTAGTAAGTACACTCAACCCTATCACCTTAATTCTTCTTCAACTGCAAAACTCTCTTTATTACTCAAGCAATAAACCCTAAAAACTTTAGACTCATCCCTTTTAAAAAAAAATAACCCACTTGATTTTCAACAGTTATAGACAAGCAAATAACAACTTGAGAGCATTACAATGGTTAAAAGATGAGTTTTTACCAATTAATAAATTCTTTCTGGTATTCAAAAGTTAAGTATTCATCAGATACAATCATATAATTTAAAAAATATATCTTTCGCATGCATTGTGAAAGCATAAGTCTTAGCACAGTGACTTGTAATATAGGGCTCTGTATTGAGTTAACTTTTTCTTCTATTAAAGAACATAAGAGTAAATATGAAGGCTCACTTCAACAACTCAAGACTTCTTAAAAGAAATATAAGTTAATGCATATGCTGCCAATTACATGATCAACTATACCAAAACTAGGAAGCTTTAGAACTTACTTTACATGCATATGCAACAAAATAAATTACAACAATCATACTTAGTTATTGGAGGAGAGAGTACAGTAGAGGAGGTGAAGTCATGCCAGGTGCTGTTGAAGACTGCCAAGGAGTCTATGACGAAAGGCGAAGGAACAGCGGGCAGGAAGAAGCAGCAGCAGCAGAAAAGACAGTGGTCGGTCGACCGGACCGGTCGACCGACGTGCACCAAATGCACAGGATTGCTTCGGTCGACCGGACCGGTCGACCGGAGAGACTGTCTGCAGGTTACAGAGCTCTCGGTTGGATTTCGGTCGACCGAACCGGTCGACCGGAGAGGGTCTCTGTAAGCAACCCAACTCTCTGTTTGTTTCGGTCGACCGGCTCGGTCGACCGTAAGAGGGAGTCGGTCGACCGGCCGGTCGACCGACAGTCGGGTTTTGGGCGAAATCTGTTGTTTCGGGAAGTTATGTATTTAAGCCCTGGTTGTAATTTTCTAGGGTTTAATGCCTAGACAAAGTATAGCTGCGGACCCTCTTGTGTTGATAGAGATCCAGAGCTATTGTAATCCATCTTCCATAAAGAAAACTCTCTCCGTGAATTGCCCCGAGGACGTAGGCAGGTTGGCCGAACCTCGTTAGATCTGGTTTTTTGCGATTGGCTGTTCTTCTAGTTTGTTTTTTCATTGTTCTTGGTGATTGAGATCAGGTTGGATCTTCTAAGGGTTTGTTGTCTCCGAGCACAACAAGTGGTATCAGAGCCAGGTTACGCTTGGGATATTCTGAAGATTCGAAGGGCTCCAGATCTGATCAGGTGGAGATCGTGTGTCGATCTCAGGTCAGAGGCATTGGTGTTCAAGGAGATCGTGTGTCGATCTCAGGTGGACGCAGGGAGGGCTCGTTGAATCAGTAGTGAAATAGATTTGGTGAGAAACTCAAGCTAGGGTTTCAAGGAAGAGGTAAAAATCACTTTTTTATCTCAGTAATAGATCTATTTTGCAAGTATTTGATCTTCCGCATAGTCAGAGGGTCAAGGAAAGGATCTCAATGGCAGAGGAATCTAAGTCTGTTAAAACAATGAACAACTCCAGGATTGAAGTTGTTAAGTTCAATAGAACTAACAATTTCGGGATGTGGAGGTGTGAGGTTATGGATGCATTGAATGCACAGAACCTCGAGGACACGCTCCTTTTGGAGAAGAAGAAGGATACTACCACTGATGATGAGTGGGCAAAAATGAACAGGTCGGCATGTGGCCTGATTCGCTCATGTTTGTCACAAGATATCAAATATTCTGTTCAACATGAGAAGTCAGCAAAGGATATGTGGAATACCCTCGAGAAGAAGTACCTGACAAAGAGCGTGGAGTCAAGGCTGCAGCTTAAGAGCAAGCTGTATTTGTTCAGGATGCAGAGGGAAGCACAGTAAATGAGCACCTCAACAGGTTTACAAAGCTTCTTACGGATTTGCTAAATGTGGATGCCATTATAAGTGAGGAAGACAAGTCATTCGTTCTCCTGAACTCTCTTCCACCGGAGGAGTATGAGATATTTACAATGACATTCATAAATGGAAGGCAAACCTTAGACTATGATGAGATATCGTCAGCACTGATGAGTTATGAGAAAAGGAAGAATGAGAAACATTCTGGGAGATCTAGTTCATCAGCAGAGGCTTTGGAGGTAAGAGGCAGGAGCTCATCAAGGAAAGGCAAGGAGGTGAGAGGGAGATCGAAGTCAAGACCGGGCTTAAGGGATCTTAAGAAAGACCAGTGCATGTATTGCAAAGAGTTTGGGCACTGGAAAGTTGACTGTCCAAAGTACAAGGGGAAGAAGAAGGAATCAAAATCTGAGGCAAATCTGGCAAGAGTGACAAAGGCTGCTAGCAGTAAATCACAGGCAGAGGATTCAGATTCAGATTCTTCGGTATTCTCGTTTTCAGTTACTACTCCTGTTGTAGGTTACTCGGGGGAAAACGAGTGGATCCTGGACACAGGTGCTACATATCATGTATGCCCTAATCGAGATTGGTTTACTAGTCTTGAGAAGCTGGAGGGATGTTCGGTCGTCATGGGCGATGATCATCCATGCATCATGGAGGGTGTAGGCACAATTCCTATAAGGATGTTCGACGGGATGGTAAGGGAGCTGAAGGAAGTGAGATATGTCCCTCAGCTGAAGAGGAACTTGATCTCAGTGGGTGTTTTGGAATCATTAGGGCTCGGAGTGTCTATTAAAGAAGGTGTTCTTAAAATGACGAAGGGCTCAATGGTGGTGTTGAAGGCCAACCGCAGGAACAATTTGTATTACTTGAAGGGTAGTACAGTGACAGGCCAGGTGGCAACTTCGACCAGTCAGAAGGAAGATCTAACCCGGCTATGGCACATGAGGCTGGGACATGCAGGGGAGAAATCTATGCAAGCTCTTGTGAGGAAAGGGCTGCTGAAGGGTGCAGAGACCTGCAAACTGGATCTGTGTGAACATTGCATCATAGGCAAGAAGACGAAGGAAGTTTGGTACAGCTTCACACTGCACCGAAGGCATTCTTGATTATGTTCACACGGACGTATGGGGACCCACAAAGACTGCATCAATAGGGGGAACCCATTACTTTGTGTCGTTTATCGATGATTATTCTAGGCGGTGCTGGGTGTACACCATGCGACACAAGAATGAAGTCCTAGAATTGTTTGTGAAGTGGAAGGTTAATGAGGAAAGGAGTACAGGAAGAAAAGTCAAGGTCCTTCGTTCTGACAACGGAGGAGAGTACAAGTCAGACCCTTTCCAGAAGCTATGTCTTGATGAGGGCATAGAGAGGCACTTCACAGTAAGGGAAACTCCGCAACAGAATGGGGTGGCTGAAAGAATGAACCGAACTTTGCTAGAGAAGGTTCGGTGCATATTGTCAAATGCAGGATTACCAAAGAAGTTCTGGGCTGAAGCTTTGGGGTATGCATGCCATCTCGTCAATAGGTTGCCGTCGTCTGCAATAGGGGAAAGACCCCCCTTGAAGCTTGGTCGGGTAAAGCTGCAGGAGATTATGATGTACTCAGGATATTTGGAGGTCCAGCCTACTATCACGTAAAAGAAGACAAATTGGATCCGAGAGCGAAGAAAGGTGTGTTTGTTGGCTTCAAGAAAGGAACCAAGGGTTTCAAGATCTGGGACCAACAGGACAACAAATTCATAATCAGCAGAGATGTCACTTTTGATGAGGCCTCGATGATGAAGCCTACAGTCTCTCAGCAGGTGGAGACTAAGAAGACCAAGGAGCTATTGTAGCAGGTGGAGAGTGATGCAGATCCACCATCTCTAGAAGACTCAGTATCTGTGAGGATCATTCCTGAGGTGACACAGGGAGGTAATCAAGTTGCAGAAGAAGATGCTGAGGTTGTTGAAGAGGATCAGGAACAGGTTATGGATACAGTTCCAGATCCCACTGCAGTTGGAAGACCAAGGAGGAATACTAGGAGACCTGGCTGGCTCACTACAGACATGGTGATTGCACATGCACTTCCAGTTGTTGAAGAAGCCATTCCATCTACTTTCAGGGAAGCTGAAATCAGTTCAGAAGCGGAGTTATGGAAAGGGGCCATGAATGAAGAGATGCAGTCTCTTTATAAGAACAACACATGGGAACTGACCAAATTGCCCAAGGGGAAGAAAGCCATAGGGTGTAAGTGGGTATTTGCTAAGAAGCAGGGATCACTCCAAGAAGACAAAGTGCGCTACAAGGCAAGGCTGGTGGCTAAAGGCTACGCACAGAGAGAAGGGATCGACTACAACGAGGTGTTCTCCCCAGTTGTAAAACACTCGTCTATTCGGATCCTATTGGCCTTGGTGGCACAGAACGAGTTGGACCTTGACTAACTTGATGTGAAGACCGCCTTTCTCCACGGCGATCTTGAGGAGGAGATCTACATGACTCAGCCCACAGGTTACAAAACTGCAGGGAAAGAGAAGTTGGTATGCAAGCTGAAGAAATCGCTGTACGGTTTGAAGCAGTCTCCAAGACAATGGTACAAGCGATTTGACAGCTTCATCAGGAAGAAGAAGTACACAAGAAGCCATTATGATCCATGTGTGTACTACAACAAGTTACCATCTGGTGAGTATGTCTATCTACTACTTTACGTAGATGATATGCTAATTGCTTCTAGGTCAAGATCTGCAATTGATTCTCTGAAGAAGACTTTATCGTCTGAGTTCGAGATGAAGGACCTGGGGGAAGCAAGAAAGTATTGGGTATGGAGATCACAAGGGACAGGGAAGCTGGCAGGATTAGCTTGACTCAGAAGAGCTATCTGGAGAAGGTACTGCAGATTTAATATCGGGAAAGATACAAAGACTGTAAGTACACCAATGGCGCCGCACTTCAAGTTGTCAGCGAAGATGTCTCCAAGGAGTGTTCAGGAGCGTGAGCATATGACTCATGTACCATATGCCAATGCAGTGGGAGCTTGATGTATGCAATGGTGTGTACAAGGCCGGATCTATCACAGGCAGTTTCTATGGTTAGCAGATATATGCATGATCCAGGTCAGGGTCATTGGGAAGCAGTGAAGTGGATCCTGAGGTACATCAAGGGTACTGTTGATGTAGGCCTCGTGTTTGAGAAGGACAACACTGGGAAGCAAGAATGCATAGGGTACGTGGATTCGGACTATGCAGGTGATCTTGACAAACGCCGGTCGACGACGGGGTATGTATTCACATTCTCGCAGGCACCGGTGAGTTGGCGCTCCACACTTCAGTCCACAGTCGCATTGTCGACTACAGAAGCAGAGTATATGGCCTTGACCGAGGCCATGAAGGAGGCGATTTGGCTTCAGGGATTGCTAGATGACTTGGGAGTGGAACAGGAGATCTTGAAGATACACTGTGACAGTATGAGTGCCATTTATTTGGCAAGGAACCAAGTCTACCACGCAAGGACGAAGCACATCGATGTCAGGTATCACTTTGTTCGGGAGATTCTGGAGGAAGATGACATCAATTTATTGAAGATTCATACTTCGGAGAATCCGGCCGATATGCTTACAAAGGTGGTGTCGGGAGTAAAGTTTGCACACTGCAAAGACTTGCTCCAGATTCTTCAGGTGAATTGAGCTTGCTGAAGCTCATGTGGATGAACTACGGATGGCTTGATCCCTTGGGCAAGGGGTACGTAGGCAACCAGATTGGTGCAGCCGCAATCGAGTCAGTGTTCGGCTCAGATTTAACAATCTTCACCGAGGTGGAGAATTGTTGGAGGAGAGAGTACAGTAGAGGAGGTGAAGTCATGCCAGGTGCTGTTGAAGACTGCCAAGGAGTCTATGACGAAAGGCGAAGGAACAGCGGGCAGGAAGAAGCAGCAGCAGCAGAAAAGACAGTGGTCGGTCGACCGGACCGGTCGACCGACGTGCACCAAATGCACAGGATTGCTTCGGTCGACCGGACCGGTCGACCGGAGAGACTGTCTGCAGGTTACAGAGCTCTCGGTTGGATTTCGGTCGACCGGAGAGGGTCTCTGTAAGCAACCCAACTCTCTGTTTGTTTCGGTCGACCGGCTCGGTCGACCGTAAAAGGGAGTCGGTCGACCGGACCGGTCGACCGACAGTCGGGTTTTGGGCGAAATCTGTTGTTTCGGGAAGTTATGTATTTAAGCCCTGGTTGTAATTTTCTAGGGTTTAGTGCCTAGACAAAGTATAGCTGCGGACTCTCTTGTGTTGATAGAGATCCAAAGCTATTGTAATCCATCTTCCATAAAAAAAACTCTCTCCGTGAATTGCCCCGAGGACGTAGGCAGGTTGGCCGAACCTCGTTAGATCTGTTTTTTGCGATTGGCTGTTCTTCTAGTTTGTTTTTTCATTATTCTTGGTGATTGAGATCAGGTTGGATCTTCTAAGGGTTGTTGTCTCCGAGCACAACATTAGTGATTAAGTAGCACATAGAATGAATGCAGATATTACAACTGTGTTCATAAAGTGTTTTTCTGGAAAAATAAATCTTTGTTGTACACGGCTCTCAAAGATAAAGTCGCGCGTTAACCAGAGTTACCTTTCAATATACTCAGGAGCTCCATGCTTAAAATGAGTACCACATCCAGGGTGTCACCACAGTTTACCCATCTCATGCGCCTTATTTCTACGAGGGTGGCTATGTGGGAGGCAGGGATGGCTACCGGGATGAATCGGTTGATTCGTCCTGTTTGTCAAAGGAATTCGTTATGAGATGAGTTGGGAGGACGAATTCGTTATCAGACGCTTGAGCCCAACCCGTCTCATAACGGGTCCAATGGGACGAATTGAATTTTCAGAGAATGAATCGGGACACTTGACCCGATTCGCTACTTGACAGGAATTATATTCATAATTTCTTTTTTTTGAGACAATTGGTTGAGCTATTACATTAAGAAAGAAGAAGCTTATTCTAATCAGGACCTTTAATGTTTTTGTCTTTATATAGCCCAATTGTCTCATGAGAATTGACTGGTTCCATTTCTCATGCATGAAAGCTACGAAGTTAGTAACTAAAGAGAGGTAACCAAGATCAGCTAGTGGTTTCATTGTGCATGACATGCATGTTTTCTTATAATATGCATGGTTGAAAGAACATAATCAGAGACAAGGCACATCCAATTGGCTTTTAGTTTCAATGTCTTCAGGAAATATTAAAAGTTGGAGGTTTTTTTTGTTTAATTTAAAGTTCTTTAAAAAAATTAAAAAGCTATCTTGCACACATCAGCTATTAGTATGAGTATCTTTAGAAATTTGAATATATGATACAGCATTATATGGGCTAATTAGGAATTATTAATAAATTAGGACAGTGATTAGATTATTTGATAACTAAATATATGGTTTTGGTTGACTCATGCTATTGGTATGCATGGTGATTGTGAGAACTCATTTGTTAAACTAGTTGAATATATGATTGGTTTAAATTAGCATGTGCTTAGATTAGTGACCAAGTAGAACAATGTTTATGTTGGAAAGAGAGAGGATATTGTCAAGGAAGTCGACAAGGATCGTCGAGGGATCGTCGAGGAAGTCGTCGACGAAAGACAAAAGAAGCAGCAGCAGCAAAACAGGTTAACAGCAGAAGCAGCAGGAGATCGGTCGACCGGCCCGGTCGACCGCCCGCAGTAGCAGGAGATCGGTCGACCAGCCCGGTCGACCGACGTGCACAACATGCACAAGGAGGAAGCTCGGTCGACCGCCCGGTCGACCGACTGAAGTGACCCAACTCTCTGTTGGGCGCCCGGTCGACTGCCCGGTCGACCGGCGCATAGGGTCGGTCGACCGCCCGGTCGACCGACAGTCGGGTGCGGGTTGGTTTTTGCTGATTTAGAAACATGTTGTATATAAACGAGATTTCTAGGGTTTTATTGTATGTTGGGAAATCTGAAGCTCTCTTGAGATCAGAGGAGCTGTAAGTTTGTAATCGATTTTCCAAATCAATTAAAATCTCTCTTTCATTGCCCCGAGGACGTAGGCATTGAGGCCGAACCTCGTTAAATCGTTGTTTGCGTGTTCTTTCTCTAGTAGTTGATATTTGTGCTGTTTTGAGAATTATTCTTCGTGCTTGGGAGATTCAGGGATTCCTCTTCTGATTGTTGTCGTAGCTCAACAAGTGGTATCAGAGCTTCCCAGGTTTCGCTTGGGATTTTTCTGGAGATTCGGAGGGCTTCGGGATCTGATTCGGTAGAGATCGTGTGTCGATCTCAGGTCAGAGGTTCGTGTTCGTGGGGTCGTGTGTCGATCTCAGAAGGACGCAAGGAGTGCTCAAGAAATCTTTGGTGGAGTAGATCCGGTGAGAAACTCAATCTAGGATTTCAAGGGAAAGGTAAAAATCCCATTTTTTATCGAAGTAGTGATCTATTTCCAGTTGGTTGTTTTTCCTCATAGATAGAGGATCAAGTAATCTACATGGCAGAAGAAATTACTTCGGTTAAGACCATGAATTCTCATCCGAGGATTGACGTGGTGAAGTTTAATGGCACAAATAATTTCGAGATGTGGAGATGTAAGGTTATGGATGCCCTGAATGCATCGAACCTTGAGGATACTCTACTTCTGGAGAAAGAGAAGCACGACCACTGATGAAGAGTGGGCAAAGATGAACAGGTCTGTGTGTGTGGGTTGATTCGTTCATGTTTAACGCAAGACATAAAATATCTTGCGCAACATGAGAACATCAGCGAAGCATCTGTGAGAAACCCTTGAGAAGAAATATCTGACGAAGAGTGTCGAGTCAAGATTGCAGTTTAAGAGTAAGCTGTACCGGTTTCAGATGAAGAAGGGGAGCACAGTGAATGAGCACATCAACCGATACACGAAGCTTCTTACAGATTTGGTGAACGTGGATGCCATGGTAGATGAGGAAGACAAGGCGATCATCTTCCTGAACTCACTCCCGGAGGAGGAGTATGAGACATCCACTCTGACCTTTATCAATGGTAGGCACACTCTGGACTACCATGAGGTGTCGTCTGCACTGACAAGTTATGAGACGAGGAGAAAGGAGAGACATCCTTCTCAGTCAAGCTTATCGGCGGAGGCACTGGAAGTAAGAGCAGGGGTTCATCAAGGAAGGGCAAGGAGGTAAGAGGAAGATCAAAGTCCAGGCCAGGGTTTAGGAATCTCAAAAGGAATCAGTGTGCTTTCTGCAGAGAGATAGGGCACTGGAAGGTGGACTGTCCGAAGTTCAAGGGGAAGAAGAAGGAATCAAAGTCTGAGGCAAATCTAGCAAAGGTGGTTAACACTCCTAGCAGTAAATCACAAGCAGATGGATCAAACTCATATTTGTCGGTGTTCTCATTTTCAGTTACTACTCCCATCATAGGCTACTCAGGTGAAAATGAGTGGATCATGGATACAGGTGCTACATACCATGTATGCCCTAATCGGGACTGGTTTACTAGTTTTGAGAAGCTGGAGGGTGTTCGGTCGTCATGGGCGATGATCATCCGTGCATCATGGAGGGTGTTGGTACAATTCCAATCAGAATGTTTGATGGGATGGTGAGGGAGCTGAAGGAAGTGAGGTATGTACCTCAGTTGAAGAGAAACCTGATTTCCGTAGGAGCTTTGGAGTCATTAGGCCTTGGGGTGTCTATTAAGGAAGGAGTCCTTAAAATGACAAAAGGTTCGATGATGGTGTTGAATGCCGTCGCCGGAACAACCTATACTACTTGAAGGGTAGTACAGTGATAGGGCAAGTGGCGACTTCTACCAGTTCAGAGGAAGATTCACCAGGCTGTGTCACATGAGGCTGGGACATGCAGGAGAGAAGTCAATGCAAGCTCTTGCGAGGCAAGGATTGCTGAAGGTGCCGAAACCTATAAGGTGGAATTCTGTGAGCATTGTATCATTGGCAAGAAGACCAAGGTGAAGTTCGGCACAGCACACATTGCATCGAGAGGATTCTTGACTATGTTCACACGGATGTCTGGGGATCTACCAAGACTGCATCGATGGAGGTAACCATTATTTTGTGTCGTTTATTGATGATTTTTCTAGGCACTGCTGGGTATATACCATGCGACACAAAGGATAAGTCCTAGAACTGTTCGTGAAGTGGAAGGCTAACTTGGAGAGAAGCACGGGAAGAAAGATCAAGGTTCTCCGTTCAGATAATGGAGGAGAGTACAAATCGGATCCTTTCCTACAGCTATACCTTGATGAGGGCATAGAGAGACACTTCACGGTACGCGAGACTCTGCAACAGAATGGGGTAGCAGAGAGGATGAACAGGACTTTGCTAGAGAAGGTCCGGTGTATGTTATCCAATGCAGGACTGTCAAAGAAGTTTTGGGTTGAAACTTTAGCGTATGCATGCTACCTTGTGAATATGTTGCCGTCGTCTACGATAGGGGGGAAGACTCCTCTTGAGGTTTGGTCAGGAAAAACAGCTGCTGACTATGATTTGCTGCGGGTCTTCGGATGTCCAGCCTACTATCATGTCAAGATGATAAGTTTAGACCCAAGGGCAAAGAAAGGTGTGTTCGTCGGTTTCAAGCGTGGAATCAAAGGGTTCAAGATTTAGGATCCAACGGACAACAAGTTTCTACTCAGCAGGGATGTCACTTTCGATGAGGCTGCCATGATGAAGCCTACGGTCTCTAAGCAGTGGAGACTAGCAAGACCAAGGAGCTATCGCAGCAGGTGGAGATTGATGCAAATCCACCATCTCTAGAGGATTCAACATCGGTGAGGATCATTCCCAGGGTGACACAGGGCAGTGATCAACCAGTTGAAGAAGGTGCTGAAGATGTTGAACAGGGTCAAGAATAGGTCATGGGTAATGTTCCTGACTCTACTGCAGTTGAAAGACCAAGAAGAACCACTAGGAGACCAGGTTGGCTCACTACAGATATGGGCGTAGCGTATGCACTTCCGGTCGTTGAGGAGGCTATTCCATCTACCTTCAGAGAAGCTGAGATCAGTTCGGAATCAAAGATGTGGAAAGAAGCCATGAATGAAGAGATGAAATCTCTCTACAAGAACGACACATGGGAACTCACCAGGTTGCCCAAAGGGAAGAAGGCTATAGGCTGCAAGTGGGTGTATGCTAAGAAGCAAGGATCTCTCCAAGAAGATTCGGTGCGCAACAAGGCCCGTTTGGTAGCTAAAGGCTATGCTCAAAGGGAAGGAATTGACTATAATGAGGTATTTGATTGATACACAATTCTGCATATTTTACTACTACATAATCCCATGCATATTGCAATAAATATATGATTTTTACTCATCTTCTCTATATATTTGCAGGTCCACACTCAAATGAGAGAAAGCCTAATAATCACTTTAATTAGCAATAATTAAAGGGATTAAATCCAAGATTAAAATAAAGCCCAAGATTTGAAATCAGAATCCAGAGAGATCCGCGCGCCAATTGAAGATTCTAGAAGGCCACGTGGATAACATGAAAACACCTAGAGGGGGGTGAATAGGTGTAAGTGCTAATCTAAGAAACTTAATGCAAACTAAGTGCGCTAAATGCGGAGCTAATGCAAATCATGCACGAACTAATACATACAACAAGTGTAGCCGAATTCCCCTTGCGAGGCTCTGGACTAACTCCCCTTGATTCCCCTTGAAATGGGTTGAGGCGCTATGTGAAGCTCTTGTTGGATGAGTATAAGTGATGCACACACACAAGCAAGCCAAGCATATAATAGATATGACAATAAGAGATGCAAGGCACAACACAAGCAATATATGATATGGCAATATGAATTATGCACAACACAAGCAAATATGGTGTGATATGAAGTATGATGCTTTGCACAAAGTAAATGAGAGAGAGTTAGAGAGACAATGGGAGCAATCGCAAACAACGAGATTTGTTTCGAGGTTCGAGCACCTTGCTCTACATCCCCGCCTACACCACCGTGTAGGATTTCCACTAGCTCAACTCCCACCGAGGAACCTCTACCGAAGAGATTTCTTACAACTCTAGGATACCTAACTCCTCTCTCAACAACAACCTCCTCACAATCGAGGGGTTAGGCCCGTAGCCAATACAACAACAACAACCAACACCTCTACCGAAGAGGGTCTACAACCAAACTCCACCTCTCACTAGAGGGAGCAAACCAATCACCCGATCACCTCTACCTAAGAGGGATACAACAAGAATAAGGGTGTTTACAACAAGTGGTTCCAAAAACCACAAACTCAATCTCTCTTTCTTTTCTCTTTTCTTTTCCACAAAAAACAAGATCCTAATAGTTTAGGATAGAAGATAGCTCAAGTGTGGAAACTATGTGTTTTGGAAAACAAGAACTCAAAGAAAACACTTGGGAAATTTCTTGTAAAAGATAAAGAATGAAAGCCAATACAAAAATCCCAAATTCCAATTTCTTTGATTTTTCCAAAACCCAAAAACACAAAGAATAAATCTTGTTAGCACTTAAAACTCTTTTAAAACTCTTTTAAACACTCAGAAAAACTGGTATTTTTCTTCTTTAAAAACTTGGCCAAATCCCCCAAGAGATGGGGTTTATATAGCCCCTATACAAAACTAGCCGTTAGGCTGATGTGGCAGTTCTGACAGCCACCCGTCGACCGGCCCGGTCGACCGCCAACGGTCAAATGTGACCGTTGGGCAATAGCGGTCGACCGGTCCGGTCGCCGAAAAATCCCGAGAGCAGAGCTCTCAACTCGGTCGAGACCTGCCCGGTCGACCGGCTATGTGCCTAACAGACGTGCACATCTGTGCACATCGGTCGACCGGCCCGGTCGACCGGCCCTTTGGTGCGGTCGACCGGCACGGTCGACCGACCAGCCTGTCAGCACAAAAATAAGGTCAGAAATTTTTGGGAAAAATATTTTATAAAAATCTTTTATTATTTCTGAAAAATTCCATAAAACTTGTTTTATCATTTTATGTTAAAACATAAACATGTGATAAAAATTTCAAGACAATATATCAACATATCAATTCATTTTTGTGTCTTGCAAATTTTATCAAAACACAAAACCGGTATTTTTATCAAACTTGATTTTTCCAAAACATGAATAGGGATATCAAAAATAAGTTTGTTTAGCAAGTTAAACATGTATGTATAACTAGAATACATCTACTATACATATAAAACATGTAAACTTGTTTTGATCAACTATTCATAAAACCCAATATCAAATCATAAAACGTGTGTTTTTGTGCACTTGAGCATATCAACTAAACTAAGCTTTACAAATGGATCTAAAACTCTATCTAAGCTAGGATACCTAAGTCTTCTTGACGATCTTCATCTTCAAGTAGACTTGCTCCAAAACTTCGTGATTCTCCAAGTGCAAAGGTATGATCTTTAAGCTTTGGCACCGGAATCACCAAGATAAGCTTCTAATCATCTTGTTGAAGCTAATCACCAACTAATATCCTGTTAATGATCTGAAACTTAGAACACAAGAATATTAGTAAACATAACTACATGAGTGTTGATCATCATCAAAACTAGAGTGGAAGGCCATTGGCCACAATCTCCCCCTTTTTGATGATGACAAAACTCATGGAGTTATATATGCATGGATTAAAGATAAGCTTCAGGAAGCTCCCCCTTAACTCATGCATAGGGATAAACAATAAATATATGCAATGAATATTAAACATGAAACATGCGTATGCATAAACAATAAATGGTTCTAGATATCAAATGGAATATTCAAAACAAAATAACCTCTAGATACCAATTACAAAGCAACTCTATAAAACGATTAAACTTAATATTCTTGAGATTAAAACATAATATGCATAAACATAAGCATGCATATAAAACTTCATAAATCTTTCTCCCCCTTTTTGTCAATCATCAACAAAGGGGTATCAAACCATAAATAAAACGAGGGGTAAAAATCTTTCTTCCCCTTTATGTCAATCAAAATAATACAAACAATGTTCTCCCCCTTTTTGTCTAAAACAAAAAAAAATCAATAAGGGGTGACTACAAACAGATATCAATTAAAAATATGTCAATGAAGCATCTTGATACCAATAAACAAGGATCAATATATGTTATATGCTATATACATTCATGAAGAGGAAGACGCTAAGTTAGCTTCCCTACACATATGCATTACATGAGAAGGGATGACAAGCCCCAATTTCACATAACACATATTATGTAATGCATAAGAGGAGATGTGAAGCTCCCCCTACACACGTATATCATATAAAGAAGAGTTGTCAAGCTCCTCAATTTATAATATACTCAACATGAATCTATATGTAAGAGAGATGTTAAGCTCTCCTTGCATATAAAAATACAAATCAAAACTTTGATATTTTCTTTAAACAACATTTTGGAAATACCAATTGTAAGAATTGTTCATTTAAAACATATAACAACTTTTAATCATAAAGTGTGGGAGTACAAATACCAATTGAAATACAAAATCATATTTTCTCTCCCCCTTTATGAAATACAAACTAAAGTCATGCATAGTCTTGATAACAATTTAAAAGTAATCAATTTAAACAAAATTGAAACTCAAGCACTAGCATAACACAAACATATATATATATATATGTTATGAAAAATAGATACCAATAGAATTGATATATTTGGAATTTAAAGCATACATACATACAAAACATATATGAGTATACAAGAAGATCAAAATGATACCAATTGAAAGAGTTCAATGATACCAATTGACATAACAATAAGTTCAAGTGTATACATCATATTATCTACCACCCAATCATAATTCAAGTTTTAAAGATTTTCAATTTAGGGCATACATGAACATGATCTCCCATCCTACCGCCCTTGGATGGTAGGGGTTTTCAAAATAGATTTGAAATGTAGTTTTGTTTGAAAATCTCTACCATATGAAGAATATCGCAACTAGTTAAATGGAAAAATTTGTTAACTAGCACGAAATCCTTCAAGTAAGGAATAAAACAAAATTGAAATTCACATGATATCATCACTCTAACCAATAAAGCATAACTCATGAGAAACAAAACATGAGCAATAGATATGAGTGTACAAATACAATATGAAGATCATAATCATGAAAACATGTTCAATTAAGCTCATTATTCCCTAAAAAAAAACGAAATCATCAAACTATCTAATCTTCAAGGCATATGTATGTCTAATACAAACTAACGTATACATACATATCCAAAACATAAAGAGTCCACAAGATATATGCATTAAGGCACGTGGCTCAAAAAGGATACTCATGTATAGTCAATAGTTTTGGATAAGATGGACATATACATGAAGTTAAATATTGACACATAAACATGAAACATGTTAAGGCTAAATTTTCATCAAAGCAATTTTCATTTCAAGGTATATGTATGATTTGTCACACAAGAAGTATACATACATATCCCTTAAACACACTTTGAGTCCATAATAGATATTTGCATGAAAGGCAAATGACTCAAGGGGTATACATGTATATCTTAGGTTTGGCAATAATACACATATACATGAAGTGAAAACTCATAAAATAAATCCAAAAATGGAATACAAGTTTGAAATGTATGAATCATCAAAACTAGACTATACTAGCACATCTAATGGGTTCAAATAAGCGTTCAAACTCATACATATATAGATTTATTTGTGGCCCACTATATGTATAAGTATATAACTAGTCTTAATGAAACAAACATCTAAACATATATTCAAAACATGAAGCATCAAAACAAATATAAAAGTCATCATGATAAAACTAAAACATGATTACTATGTAAATTCACATGTATTAGATTCATGATGTACATTATAGCTCAAACAAAGTGAGAACACTAATTATGGGTTCATAAAAGCATGTGTGTCTCAAATACTATATATGTATGTCAAGGATCTAATAAACATGGAATGAACATACTAATCCATAGACATCAAAAACATGCTATAAACATGAATATTAAAAGCATGTAACAATAAATGGGAGTAAAGGATTGTTACCAAAAACCGAAGAAGCAACTCTCCTTGTCTCCAAAACATGGTGGTCATCTCCACCAATCTTCCGTTGAAAGTGATGCATCCATTTTGATTTCCATGAAGTCCGGAACGCATCCACTCCAAGGTGCTAACACTCTCACGTCATGTGAGAGCCCACACCTACATCAAAAACTTTAGGGTGGTGGTCTTTGGTACCCACATCTTGTTGGGTCCATGGGGGTTAGTCCCTTCTCTAACCCAAACAAACTTCTTTGCTAAATTTGGAGTATGTAATCTATCATAACAAAATTTAGTAAGGTGGCCCTTACGTCAACAATGTGTACAAGTGTACACATGAGCATACATGTGAGGAGTGTGTCCGTGTGGAGCATGTGTATGCCGTGGAGGGTGTGCATGCATAGAAGTTGGAACTTGTTTCTTTCGAACCAAGGTTTCCACCGTGAGTGGTTCATGGCAACATTGGCTCATAGTGGAGCCCAAACAATCCATTTTCTTCTTTAACAAATTTATATCATTCTCAGCATAGAAGAAGTGGAACATGCAATGGGTGATTTAGGTGAAACTACCCTAGCATGGCAAACATGAGAATCAATCTTATTATGTAAAACAATATTTTTTTTAAACATGCATCCAAATCTTTAGAATTTGAAGCAATCTTAATTTTCAAAGAATCATTTTCTTTTAAAACAAAATCAACTTTTGAAGACAAGTTTTTCATTTTTCTTCAAAAGAACATGGCAATCATTTTTATTTTTCAAAAAGTTATTTTCTTTAAGTGCAAGATCAAGTTGAGATTTTAATGAATCCCTTTCATTATAGACCTCAACCTTCTCTTGCAAAACATTGGTAAGTCTAGCATGCAACTCTTATTTTCTTGTTCAATTCCTAGACTCTTCTTTTTCAACAAATTATATTTTTCTATCAATTTTTCACAAACAATGGAAAGTTCTTCATTCAAAGCATGAGGATCAACATAATCATTTGAAGAACTGGCACAATCATTACTATCTAGTTGAGATTCCGAATGTACCTCAAGGGAGTCACTCCCTTGGACCATGTAGCATATAGAGTTGGATTCTCCACTAGATT
Organism: Agave tequilana; assembly: GCA_038442645.1. Lineage (NCBI taxonomy): Eukaryota > Viridiplantae > Streptophyta > Magnoliopsida > Asparagales > Asparagaceae > Agave > Agave tequilana. Next base: position 238 of record JAVJIF010029347.1, on the reverse strand, counting down.
CCTCTTCTTGGATTTGGACTTGAAGCTTGGAGGTGGTGGTTGTAGTCAACTTGTTCCACACTGCAAAAGCGGAATCAAGATTAGAAACACCATAAGATAATCCTTAGGTAATGTGCTTCTAATAGCCTCTAGGGCTTGTGCATTGGCTCCTATATGATTGCAATCACCAAGATAACATCTCTTGGTGCCGCAAGGAAACATGCAAACCTAGGGTCTTTAGGTACATGGACATCCTATA